>DWGJ01000051.1:0-52662 GCA_018246895.1 Aspitha aspitha aspitha | reverse complement strand
GTCCCTTGCGGGGTAGGCAGAAAGCAGCGAGTGCCAAATATCCCTGTCCTTACAAACCTGCCGTGCTTCATCTACATCTTGACACTTTTAAGTTTGCATTATTAAGAACGTTATGGTGCATTGGTCCAATCTGTATTTTATTTAGGTAAATTGACCTTATAACAGGAATGTAATTAACAATGTAACTATTAATTAGCTAGAAGAGACTTTTTTGAGCGACCGGAAAATATTTTATGACAGGAGTTAGAGTGGATAGTCTGTCTTAAGTTTCTGTGGAACCTTAAATGGCTTTCGTTATTTCATGGGTATTTCACCAAACCATAACTGGGTATGGAACCAGCGAGTCTACCAGAGGTAAGGGTTCTGTGTTTTATCTGGTTAAAATAAGCATAAAGCATTGTTGACTTCATGAACGCGAAGAAATGCATGACACTGTCTTAACAAGGACCTACTTATATCATAAGCTCACTAGTGTGCCCTTGAAGTACGTGCGCGTATCGAAGTTGAGGAGCTATCCTTTTAATTACGCGAAGAGCAAACAACAAACAAGAAAACAACAAAGACGTACTCCTTGTTGTTTCGATTTTCATTACTCGACTCGTTCCATTGACAGACAATCATTGTTGAACGGCTATATTACGAGTATTTACAGTAGGTTGTCTTTTATTTTTACACATAACCAAGAAAAGAACTCTAAACCAATCTCCACTTCAATAAAGTTAATCGATATAGGTAACATGTAAAAGAATTTAAAATTTACAATTTTCTGAAGTTTTTATCGGATCTGACTAAATATCTGTAGACGTTAATTGTATCAATAGTTTATCCTTCAAAATATTGGTCATTCTATTGCACTAGTAAAATAGTAATTTATGTTATAATTTTCATTCACCCATAACATTTTCATATTAATATCGGAACACGAGATCGTTTTGATTTCAGGTATTCCTAATGGACAATATGGAAATTAAATAAATCGTTAATTGGTTACGATAACTGATAACGTTGGTCATCCGGTAATTAGATTATTACTGATCAAATAAATAACAAAACATTTCAGTTCACAATGTATATTTAATTAAAACAAATGTCTTACTAAAATCATAATTCTTTTGTGATATAGGCCGACCCTAATTCATTACAATCTGTCAGAGGTCCGGCAGTGGAGGGTCGAAAAAAACCGCACGTCACTACCAGCAGGAGGGTTGCAACGAGGTCTTGGCAGATGATGGCCCGGGGGTTAATTAATAGTACACAGTAATAATATCTCTATTTCAAAAGCTAAAATACAACACAACATTATATTAACGCATGCATGTTAAAGCACCAAAAAACAAAGCAAACAATATTATTCGAATCCTTGCGAACGGATTGATTTTACACGAAATTAGCAGATATTTATAAAGTATCTTATATTTATGTACATGCTTTAATATAACTTAAGGTCTATGTTTAGTAATAAATATTATGATAGTAATATTGAGGACTGAGTTTGAAATTCTAGCATCACATTTGTAACTTCCGACACATTTTGCATAAGAACACAGTGTTCAATATATACGCTGTAGAATATTGCATTTACGTTTAGAACATTTGAGTATTCTTTACATTTAAATTCGCTTTTAGTTTAGCATAAATTCTAATAAAAATCCTGCCTAATTAGCTAATTTGGTACGGTATTCACATAGCGACATGATTAGTCCCAGTCGGCTGGCTAACCACCTAATAAAACTCCAACAACGCAATTTTGTGGGTCGCTCTCTCCTTATAGTTCCTTTGTTTTCTTATTTATTACTTGAACAGCGAACGTGCTGAACACGAATTTGTTTTCATAATATTTCTTGCGAGCGCCGCTTCAGCGTTGTGTGTTCAGAACGCACGAATGATATACAACCTTAAACTGCTGCCTTCAAGTTTCAAATTTGAATACCAATATAATGTAACTGTACGATTGTCTATTTATTTCCTTTATTGCGACATTTTATAATATTCTACGTTGCGAGATAAGACGCCAGACGCTTTTCCGTTTCCATGAAGTTCTTTTTGAAAGTTATATGAATGACAATAAGTTTAGCAAGCAATTACATATTATATTAATACGATTTATAGGAGTGTCTTAAAAATATTCAATCTATAGTATATCTATAGAATAGTAATGAACGTGACCATAAATATTGAGAAAGTAAATGGTATGGTAAATTTTTAAGTCATCTAATTCGTTTCAGCTCAAGAAATATGTAAAGAACAAAATCATTGGTAGCACGAGAATTGTACAGGGTGGGCCAAAAATTTTTTGCACTTTTGAAACATGTCTAGAAATAAAAGTTCAAATGTTATTTTGTTTATAATTTATTTAACGTAATTATCATTTATTAAAATTTATTTTTTAAACATGACATCGTCGAGTTGTGCTCCGTCTCGTCGTTGGCACCCGTTGGCTACGTAAACTTTGGAAAACTCGTTGACACATGCTGCGAGGAATCGCGGCTATCTCCTCGTGGATGTTTTCTTTTAATTGGGATATGGTCGTCGGTTTATTAAGGTATACTCGACTCTTAAGATATCCCCACAAGAAAAACTCGCAAGGTCCGGGCTTCTGGGAGGCCATGGGATATCACCTCTGCGAGAAATCAATTTGTTAGGTTAGGTTAGGTTAGATACATGCAATACATTGCTAATGTTCATCTTAAGGAAAATTTTGGCCTGATAACTGTGTGGTTATGAAATCTGTCGCTTAGAAATTAGATATTGATCCATAGACACAATTCTGGAAGGTAGCACTCACAGTCTACGGGTAAATGTGTTGAAAAACCATATTTTACGACACATTATCATAATAACTTTCAACGTTAGCTATTAAAAATCTTCCAGATATAAGTTTCATCTATAACATCAGCTATTAACAAAAAAAGCTATTAAACCGTAGCTCGACCAAGACCCGCTCAGCAACAACCCATTAGCAGTATATTATTCATAACTAGAACACAATCTTAATCTTGTGCAAACAGGAGAAAATAATTAAACGAGCCACCGGTCGCACGATGGAAATTCCCTATAAATCGCACGGAAATTACAGCGAGTGTCGTCATAGATCAAAAAAGGTTATTAAAGAATTATGCACAATTTACAGTTGGTACGTACTTTAACTTGAGCTGAAAATCGAGCTCGCGAGTGGAACACAATAATAACAGCACATTTTTATTCGACGACTGTAGTCTTTGAATATTAAGTAAGTAAAACTCTTTTGGAATTGTACTTGAATGAACATAACCACATCGCATACCTCTACGCGTATTAATGCTGTACCTAAATACATAGAAATACTGTCGTGTCGAACATTTAGTCGATTTTTTAAGTCACGCCTTAAATGGCACTTTGTCTAATCGCACGACCTTGTCAAAGATCGTAGTCGACGTAAATTATTAAGGATTAATTCCGCTAAACAAACTTTACAAGGTAAATGCTCTTGCTAAGGTAGATAAGGACTCCGGAAATTGGCTCGGAGTGGGCACCGAGTGGGCATTGCTAGTGGCGCGGGAAGGGTGATGGATCGCCGGCTCGCATGACCGGGTAATTGTTACTTCAGGTTCGTTTGCCGCCGGTCGCGATCGCGTGCCAACACGGTTTCCCTTTATAACTAATTCGAACGGTCCATTTTATTGTGACACCTCGAATAAGCCGTAGGATTTGGTGGATGATTCAGCCGTTCTGAATAAAGACCAATACTTCTGTACGTGCGCTAGTGGTCAGCAACATTCGGCATTATAACCGCTAAATTTAATCAGTACCAGATTGATTGACGGCTGAACGTAATATTACTCATAACGATATTATTATTCTAAATGGTTCTATAATTCGAGTTTCAATTACGTACAAGTAACGTAAGTAAAGCGCGAATTAGGGTCACTTTTTGGTTAATTTCGACATTAATACTTTGGTATATCTGTGCTTTTAATTACTATACGTCCAATATCCATAGAACTATTATATTTCAGGGTGAAGGTGTAACGAACACACCTACACACAAGCACACTCTCGTACATATAACCTTTGGCATTTAACTTGTATGACTAGTACAATAAAATTGTATTTTTTAATATATTTTTAATAAACTCCTTATATAGTGTTTTTTACTCTTTTTTTAACTCTTCATTTTTTTTTCTTTTTTCTCTTTTTTTAAATTACAATACAAGTCCTGCCCATTTTGAATTTATGTACTGAAATGTGTAAGTAAATAAAATGTGTTGAACACAATAGAAAATAACTAAATAGAACAATAGATCTATTTTGACAAAATAGTGTATATTTGGTTTAATTATATTTATACACTATTTTGACTGCTGTAGTTGTACTATAACAGAGAAAGTTTTGATTTTCCCAAAACAATGCGTATTTCGTTGATTTCAGATTTTCATTTATAACTTTTTGGGTCACTGTACGTCTCATAAATGGCGCGCAATAAATATTATTTGCTATTTTATTATTCAATTTTTCATATCCACGTCCGTAATAACCAATAAATCGGTCGCCTATGAAGTAATACTTTACCGGAATAAATGATGTGTTTTATAGATATGAAATATATGAGATCATTATAATAACGACACGTTTGGTTTTATGTTCGCGGTCGTGGTTTTGGTGCGCATGCGGTGTGGGATTCGACTCCTGAAATGATTCACGATAATGAGCATCTAGTAACAATCGACAATCGTAAAACAGGTCTCCGTCCACAAAAAAAAACCTAATAAAATTACTATAACTTCAAACATGATTTGTTTGTACTGCTTTGCGCATACCTTTTATTATCAACAATTAGGATATTCTAGTTTATAGTTAAGTCTATAACTCTATTTATTTAGTTGAGATAAACTATTGTATATATCTATAAACTATTGTATATTGTATAGACATATAAACGACTTTATAAACGCTAACTGCTTGAGTTATCTTGAGCCTATTTACCTATGTTCGGTATTGGCTTAAATATTTAATTTCAATGACGCCGTTGTTCAGTATCCCATAGCAATGAAATTTAAAAGAAACTGTAACACTTTTTTTGAATATTCCGTATAAAGACAATCAAAGCCATTAATTATATACTTTAATAACGTATAACGTATGTAAAAAAAATAATCATGTACTCAGAACATTTTACGAATCTTTCGAAACAAATAAACTCTAGTATTTTTTATACTTCGCTCATGTATTTGAATAGTGGTGTATTTATGAAAAATCCTAGATGAGCCTGGATTTAAATTTTCCCTGTTCTCCTCACAACAGGGTAGCAAGCAGAAGCGGGTATTCCGGGAATACACGTTGCATCCGTTAGTTTACACGATTATACCGCATGACTGATTGCTACCCTTCATACGACTGGCTCACATTCATACATGTTTACCAATATCTATACAGTTCTTTGATGCGTTAAAGGACATTAACGTATTGTACCTGTTCGACAGTTTCATTAATAACTTACACAATGCCGAAGTAGAAGACCATAGTTTAACACGTGCAAATTAGTGAACGTCACATGCCTCTGATAATATTATAGACAATTCTAAGCATTTCATCATGATCGTTCATTAATTTTATTCATGAATGAATAAAACGCACTTAACATTGCTTTAAATTTGGATATAAACCCAGACCCCCACAATGGGATATTACGGTTTGAATTTGTTTAAAACTTCACAACATTAACGCTGTATACTGCTACTCGTAAGTATTTTAAGCGCCCGAAATATCGCGGTCTGAATTCCTAATAATATCGAAATGTCATGAGCTCATGAGCATAATAGATTGGTTATTACACAGATTCCTTTGAGAAACAATAAAATATCGACAACATGCAACATGATGTAAACAGATATAAATGTTTTTCGTTACAATGGCTCCTACATACTGAATGCACTCGACTGGCTGACGCGAGCCACCGGCCGATACGATTATGCCGCATGAACGACTTTTATTTCATAAGATATAATGTGTTTATTGTTTGATCCCAATGGTTTTACGATAACCCTGTTAAAAGCAATATTTAATAACGGACTTTGTGAGGCAAAATCAACTTATAAAAACAATCGGTGGTAGCTATTTGAGAATTCCTTGTAGTAGCCAAAATATTCCATGTTAATTATAGTATGGACAAACCATATTATAATTAAATTACACCAGCTAGTTCATTTTCATTTCTCGAAAACAGAATGCTCGTGTAAAGTCTAAATATAATTACTTCATAGATTTATCTTACTATTGATGAATGAAATGTATTTATTTATATCTTAAATAACGGCCATGTCATGTCGTCAATAAAGCGTTTCAACGCGGGCAAGCTCCTCATTTAGCAAGCGATCGGTTAAGAAATGACGGCAAACAGAAACGTTATGTTTTTAACTCTCATATTTCTAGGTATTAATTCTCAGCAAAGTCACCAACGCGTAATCTTTTTATTGGTGTTGCAAATTTCTATAGGGAATAAATAACCATTATTTTTAAGCTTTCAAAAAAAGTTAAGATATCATTTATGCTCCTTCATCCATTCGTATCATTTCCAAACAATAATATACGAACTGAGCTCATATACATACTTTGGTTGAGTATTAGAAATTAGGGTTGATATACTGGTAACAGTCAAATAAAAAACATGTTATAAAGCTTTGCTGCTTCATTCATTCTTACGTTGTAAGCAAACTATGAATAGTTTTAATAGTAGGATACTTTGATACCGACGGTAGGGAATGTTTCGATCCCATCCGACAAAGTAAGGTGAGGACCCTAAGAACACAACATCACTTATTCCTATGGCACGCTCGCCAGATTATTACTTGCCTCTTGTATTATTCATAGTCGTCCGTGTATATTATAGTTGCAATATATCAAGATGACTATTCGTTCAGTACGATAGTGTAGCCGAAAATACGGAATTCGTCATACTTAGTTCACTATGGATATAAACATAATACGAGTATATCAACATGGTCCGAAAGGGAAATATGTTTTCTTTTTGACTGCGGCATTCATTTCAGTACTATCCAAATTTATTACCGTAATGCAACTCGTAAATATATTTTATGTATCGGAATTGTGTTTTGTAAATATCTATTATAACGTTAACAGAGAAATAATATCAATCAAAATAACTTAGATATTTCGCTTAAACACAGCGGAGTGCTGGTTTAATTCCCTGTTGAGATACAAATTTGTCCGTCTGAATTGTTGTCAGTCGAGTTTATTTTGACATGGGTCTGATGTCTTTATCTATGAAGGTCCTATTGTTATCTAAGAGAGAATAAATATTACAACGGCATTCTTTGAACTTGTAAATAGCTAGTTGTTAACTGTGACTTTGTTTGTGCACAAATCTAAGTGATTCTCATGAAACTTTTCATTACTTGTGTGTGTCAGAGACAGATTCATATTTGTAATATAACTATAGCTACGAGTATAATTGTATAACAGACAAATACTAACTGTGATGACAAGTGCTCTCATTAAATCTTTATATAAATTTCGTACTAATTCTATAAAAGTTATCCTAATTAAAATATGAAGTAAAAATGAAGATACGTATTGAGAAACATGTGGTGAAAAATATAAGAATATTTTATTATAAGTCTGATGTAGAAGTATTAATATAAAATTTCCTCTTCTGAAAACGAGAATGTAAGTAATTTATTTGGTTTCACATGTGTAAGAGCTGTTTCAAGTTTAAAGTAAGGAGTTCTCCTAAATTCCTTATAAAGTTACATAATATATAAAATATTTAGCGGTGACGCGAACATTCCATTAGTCCGCACGGAATAAGTACGGAATCGTATGCCTAACCTTGCCAAGTTTTCTAAATATCATACACAAATACAATTTCTGAAAGTAGAAAAAGTGCGAAAATATCACCCGTCATCAGAAGAGACTGCGAAGAAAGTATACAGGATTTTACATAGGTAACGTACCCCTGTACACACAGAACCGTAAATATTCTAAAGGAAAAATAATCTTACGTAAATACATCACAGTACAAATATTCATTTTGTTATACATAGTCTCTTTTGTTTTCATTTTAGATATTTCCAAAGAAGCCATTGTGTACATTTAAATGCAATCAAAACGAACAGTAACGAGTATATTACAGTAAACCCTAATAGCAGCTTAACTTACTTAAGTGCAAGCCTCACGCTAAGCACACATTAAACAAGCGCAACCTAGGGCTTAGAAAAATTAATGTTATTTTAAGATATGAAGACTTAATTTTGGTTTTTATAACATACAGTATCTTAATATACTTTATCGTAGCAATGTTGAATACGCATCTCTGGATAATAGTTCTGATGCACCACGCCGGCAATATACAATTTGTGGTATTTACGTGCCTTAGAAAACATTATTTGTAACTCGCAAATTCCCAAGGTTTCTTCACAATGTATGTATTCCTTCGCCGTTATATTGATTATTGATCGTCGTTATAATAGAAATCGTCTCTTAATTAATTTGAAGTCGTCTTAAAATCCTACATAAATATCGTTATTCAATTTCAGAATTTTCGTTAACTATCTCACAAGCAGTAATTTGAAGTGAGTGTAACTTATAAACTTTTTGAATTCAGTCGGGAATTTACGATCAAAATCACTTTGTTTTCTCTATTATAAATTATAAACGACTTTAAATGAGTTTCAAAAATTAAGAAGCATTGTATTATTATTGTTATACGAAATTATTATTTTAGTACAATGTTTGCATTTTATTATTCAAATACGTATAAGTGGAGGGCCAAGTATTACACTTTAAAATGAGATCCCGACATTTCTATTCGTAAACCTGAATCTACAGTTAGGTACTTTTGTTACAGTTATTTGTGCTCCATCTGTGGTCAGCGAAATCACAGATGTTTTATGAATTTTAACTAAATTTCATTCAGTAGTGAATTTATTAGAAAATTCTCCACCAGTTTCCAGACGAACAGGTGATTTACATTTTATTTTTTTTGCAATTTAATTTAGGTGTCTCATGTAGCTTAATATTTTACGTTCTTCAATACTTTCCAACTATGTAGGCATACCTAATTCAAAGAAAAGCTTGTCTCAGCACATAACTTTCACTCAACGGTTCACAACGTTTTATAATCACACAAGTCTGAAATATTATTATTATACCATTATGCCAAGTCCCTGACGGAAAAGGAAGAACGCATCGAGTATCAAATATCAATGTCCTTACAACTGATATGTAATATATAAAAAAAAATTATTTATAAAAACTCTTCGTTTTAAGCACTACGCTTTACTCAAGTAATATTATGCCTTTACTACATAGAATGCCGACAGATGTTTATCAAATAATTCAATTAACAAACGGACTTCACCGCTAATAGATTGACATTAATCAAATCCTCAATAGGATCTATTTAGCTGAAGTCGATAACAGTTGTCTTGTCGTTCATTAGGTTTAATTTCGATTGGTTTGTGTCTACCTGCTCATGACGTCAGCATTTCCAGAAATTTCGCGATGGGAGTACTATTTCACAGCGATTGAAGTATATGTATATTTCAGGTTGGTATGATTATCACTTCAATAATGATACGAACCTTATAATTAGTTAGCTTTCGGCCCCATTTTTCCTTTTACAAATACAAAAGTCATGGGCCTAGTCCTATAGTGTTTTGTTTAAAATACATAATTTTTATTTAACCTCTTGTATGTTAATCATGCGTAAAAATATTATCAAATGAAGTAGTAATTCAAAAAACGGTCACGTAGACGTCATATTTCTAACGATTCCCTATACCGAGAGGAGATATCGTTGTTCTACGAAAGACGGAGGTACTACGAGGCACTACGGTCCGTAGCCTCGTAGCGATAAAGGTGGGTGGGGCCAAGCGCACGATTATCATGAACTCACCGTTCGCTTCCATCAGTTAAACGGTGATATATTAGCTGCTGTTTATCTAATACGAAATGTGCTCGGTTTTCTTATTCGATAATTCTCAAACCTAAGTATCGTCAGTTATTTAATTATAACTAAATATAAATAGCGTGGAAGAAGAATAATTTCTACTTATTCCTCTGTCATTAAACTATATTATCCCATGTCATAACTCGCTAAGTCAGTCCCGTGAGATTTACCTAATTACAAAAACTCGACACACCTTCAAAATCACATCCTACGTTGCATTTTTGAAACAACGTTGCGTGCTGGTAATAGAGCTTTTAAATGGATTGCAATGATGGTCGTTCTTTTTAACGAAAATAGAAGAATTCATTTAAATCTCAGAACATAATGCTACGCTATTATTGAAATATACGTACATATATCTCAAGCTAAAGTTGAGCTATATTGAGGTCTATTACGCTTACCATCATAACGCAAAATACATTTGTTAATGCTAGATTTAACTTATGCAGGCGTTGTACGTGATAGCTTTCC
Source organism: Aspitha aspitha aspitha (assembly GCA_018246895.1). Classification (NCBI taxonomy): domain Eukaryota; kingdom Metazoa; phylum Arthropoda; class Insecta; order Lepidoptera; family Hesperiidae; genus Aspitha; species Aspitha aspitha. Next base: position 42,245 of record DWGJ01000051.1, on the reverse strand, counting down.
ATTTTGCATTGATATTTTAGGGGTTCAGCCCTCGCATGCACCTCTTAATTACCAAAAACATGTAACTTATTGCAGGTATAGGCGACGTAAAATAAGTAATGTAACTCGACTTGACTATAGTGTGTTCTAGAGCGTGTGATTTCTGCCAATCTGCATTCAGTAGAGATCACACTCTGCACAACACAAAATCACTTATTTTGAAAAAAGTCACGGACTGGATACGGTTCCAACAGCGGAACAATAAAAGAGTAGTAACATGCTGAGGTCAAGTCACAAATCGCTCAGATAAAGTCCTACTAGTTTTAAAACTTATTCCCATTCTTCTTGCCATCAGGACAGAAAAGCATTTAGTTTGATAGGTTACATTTGAGTAGACTGTGTCAGCCAAAATCGTTATATACATATTAATGTGATCTATAAACCCGTCGTGACTACCAGTGGTGCAGTATATAATTGAAACATAATTCAGTTAAAAGCATCAAAAATATAAGCAACGACGTACACTTGGCATTTATTCAAGTACCGTGCGTTGTGTCTTATTTTTAACAGAAATGCAGCATTGCAGAATTCTTTTCAGTGTATGTAACAAAAATGTACATTAGTAGAATTTTGGAATTCTTGGCTAACACATATAGCTTTAATATTCATACAATTATGTAGCCAAGCGTTATTTTATATGGAGCTGCAGATAGGTTACTGTTCTTAATGAAAAATATAGCTTTTAAAATTCTTGATATGATAAACAGACCAACATTAAATATTAATTATAGCAAGTTAGTTTTATTTAAACTATAGTTTTAGTTGTTACTGATTATCATATTGTATTTGTGAAGGTTGATATTGCATCATTAATAGCCCTGTATACCATACTCTTGTGGTGGTGTGATTCACGCACCCCTGAAATTCACTAATATTGGCAAAATGTTGTAACATTACATTTTATAGCTATTGACTACTTGTTATCGCCGTGTAGTGAAGTAGAGTTTTATTTGAGGTGTCTGTCGGCTACTGATTTACCTTGTACATACATACATATAATCTGTTCTGACCCTACTTAGTCATTGGGTTATCTAAAATATCTTAAGACGTATCAGAAGTCAATCTGCGACATACTCGTGAATACTTCAAGGCACATATTGTACATTGATCTATAGCTTTGAATTATCATAATAATCTTGATAGAATATTTGACAAGTAGGATTTAGGATATTATTCCACTAGTCAGTCTCTATGTTAAATACCCGTTATTTTGAAAGCAAAAACAATTTTTCACAAAACGTGCAAACATTACGTATAATGTACTAAAGCTTTCCGTGTAAAGTAAGAAATTAAATCTTGATATTAATTCAAAGTTATTTACTTTATGAGTCTAGTTAAATGAATTATGATAATAACATGCTTCGTTTAAAGAACACGGAAACTTCAACATGGAATATTTGCTCGCACCCTATCAAGGCTGTAATTATTTTCTATGTATGCAAATCACTTCATTGTCGTTAAGCGTACCCGAGATAATAACTGCTATAAAAGTTAACTCACATCGCGTGCTGTACTGCAGAGTTGCCAATAAAAAATGAAATTAAAATTGGGCACTATCATGACTCTTATGTCACACAAATAGCAAACTTTCAACTGGCGATGAAATCCGGGTTCAATCACATTGATATCCCCGAGGATTAAAGAGAGATTGTGTATTAATGCTTTATTTACAATGCATGTTGTCTGTTGTTTATCCTATAACGCAACAATTAAAAGTCTATGATATACATGTTATGTACTGCACATTAATCATTGGGAACTCAAACTAATAGCTAAGAAAAGTGGGTTCTATTCCCAACCAGGATAAATGTTTGTGTTATTAGCACAAGGTTTTGTTCTGCCTTTTACTCATATACAATTATTTACCAATCAACTATGTTGATACTTATCAGCTATCTGATTAGGTTATTTGAGATCAGTCTGATAGTGCGTGCAATTTTTTCTAGATATACATAGATATGTATAATTACAATGACATACAATGAAATGTTCTTTTCGTTCCGGTGTAAATGAGCAGATGGTTGTACAGTTTTTGTTTCTACCTTCATTTTGTAAGTTATTCGTTGTGTACAGAAATAATAAATAAAAGGTAAATACATAAGCACTGATGTAAATATGCTACAAGAAATTTTACGTTACGTACTCGAATACTTGTTAGTATATAATAGGCGTATATAATATATTGTATATTAATTAGATATCGAATAATAGTTAGATGGAATTCCAAAACCTCATGAAGGCCTCAATAAATTATTCGTCGTTAACTACCAAAACATTTGCAATATACTTTCCGTTCGGTAATATATAGGAATATTTCGATTTGCACGACGGTTGTATGATATTTCTCATAATTTATCGTATTATTTATGATGTTTGTTAACTATTGCAAACAATATTGTAAAATTTGCATTACACTGGGTAAGAAAAGGCGGGGCAAGGGCTTGTCATTAATAATAGAGCGTAAAGTTAGAGGGCGTTTCCACCCTACAGACGGGGTTAACAACCCTTGTTAAACACTATGGAGCAGGGTTGCGGTAAAAGAAAATCTCTTAATGTAATAAAGCAAATCAAAAATTATTGAGAGTATATTTTAATAATGTATAAGTAAAAAGCAGATAGACAGAAAAAACGTGCCTCTACTTTTGTAAATATGCGATAGAGATAGCTTCCAGCATTTGTAATGAGTGGATATTAACAGAAGCTTGTAGTTAACAATTATATTTAATATACTGCGTAACCTAGTGTTTTTGGTTGTCGTTGCTCTAACACCCCTCGGTCATACCAGGGTAACAGCTATCAGGCAAGAAATAAAGAAGACGGATAAATGTTGCGGTGGCTTCTCACGGTGCGTGTTGCTGAGGATTATTAACGCATGACCGACGACCACGATCAGCCACGCACCGTATTTAGGCTCTTACGACGATGCGTGTCGGTGTCGGTTTTGAGATTCGGAGTCGTTTTGTTATACCAAAATGTAAAGTTAAAGTGAATCTTTGACATTACCGACTCGAGGCTAATCCTAAGCACCTCTACAGACGCCTGCAGTTCTACAGAGGATGTCTCTGTCGCATTCTATAGAACTTTTACTGTTGAATTAGTGCACTAACTAGCCATCGTTAATAGCCATAATTGAATTTGAATCTTTCTTTACAAATTCGCTCCTGGAATCAATTACTTTGAATTGAATATGCGACGACGCGTGTATTTATTTAGTCTTCCACATTTTATGGACAGTAAAATAAATATATTTATTTCTGGCAGCCCTAGTATCATCACTTCATACTACTTTTATTTTATGCTACAATGACTAGTACATATTTATACTTCCTTATTGCTTTTGAGAAACAAATTCTTTGTTTTGTAATAATAAGGCTGAGCGCCGAGAACCTTTTTTCATGAAAAATGGGCGCGCTAATACTTTTTATATTACACCGTTAAAGTCTGCTTTTTCAGGCGTGTTTGACTTTGAACACTTATGAAAGAGAGTGTAGATGCGGTGCTATAGATAAGGACCTAAATAGGGTTCGCACATTCTAAGGATTTATTATTTCGGAGTAATGAAAACAAAGGATAAATGTTATGCTTAAAAGTAAATGTAAAATCATCGACACAACAAAAAGGGATTAATAATAATGTTACCTTATAGCACAAATATAATTTAGGTCATAAAGGTAAAAGGTTTAGTCTTATAAAATTAGTGTTAATAATATTAATTGATGCAAAATTCAGGTTTGGATTCTATCTTAATATGCTATAATACTGTATTAACAGAGTCGTAAGTGACCTTGCTGCATGAAATAGCAGTTTTTAATAAACGCACTGTAAATTTTCTCATTTTTATTGTTCTTATTAACATATCAAAAGATAAATCAATGTATTTCTAATGACCTTAAGAAGGGGTCACAATGAAGTATATTAAATAGTTTAATAGGCCGTTGTTTTATCCTCTCCCCTTCGAGAAAAGCTGGTGTATACCGTTGTTCGAACCAGATTTTAATCTATTTTAATAATAATGAAGAGGGGCTCATAATTTATTGTTGAGTTATGAAGAGTGGGTGAATAACTTTTCTTTGAATGAGCCAGATTAATGTTATAATACCTATTTTAAAGTTGATCGATCTCCCTAACGTAGACTACTGGCATCGGGAATGATTCATGTCCAGTTACGTGAAGTTGTTCATAGTCGAGTCGGTCGGAATTCTAAAGGATTACCACTTTAATACCTCGAAGTTGAGATATAGGTAGGTAGACAACTACCATTGGTTAAGGCTCCGTATTGTATCTTAATATTTAGATACAATCGGGTGTTTCCTTCTTTATATGAATATGTATTTGACTAACATGGCAGATTAAGTTTCAAAAGTTAAGGGCTTAAGTTAAGTTAATCACAACCCACGACAATGAACAACCCCTGGCGTTACGTTAATTACAAAAGGTTTTGCCACAAACTTATCCAGTAACGTTACTTTATTTATTTATACATAGGTACTAATACTTTACTTATCCCTTATTGATATCTTTTCAAGCAAAAAGAGTGAGAAACATGTGGAGAACAAATTTAGTATGTACTTACACAGAAAGAAAATATTTGAAAAGGTAAAATTGCATGTTATACTGCATACGTACATAAAACAAATTATTATTACTATCACACTAAGAATAAGCAATAGACATGCTTGATATACAATGAACAGCAATCTTTCCGCTAATAATTTAGAAACTTCGTCAAGTTTTTTCGACTTGCACTAAAATGGACAAATGACTCTACCATAATCTCAGATACGAGATCATAAAGATGCTGGAAAAAAGATAAAATTAAGTGATAGCGGGTAATAATTCATTCCAGGGGACGCGATCTTAATGTGGAATGGTGAGCGGAGCCCGTGAAATTGGCCGTACATATTTTAAGACAATCGTCGACGATTCATTTTTATAAAAAGTTTATCAACTATTTTATGCAAACATTTTCTTCTAAACACGTTTTAGTCACTTAGTGATTAAAAATAGAATATTATTAAAAATAGATAAAACTTTTTTATAAACAATTTTTTTTTAATCAAAAGCCTTTACGAGTTACTCAAGGAATTCCGAAAAATCTTGTGAAGGTATGTAACCTTGTGAAATTGTTAAAAGTAGCATCTCAAATTATAATATATTTGTATAGGTGTAGGTACCTGTTCAGTTTTTCATAATAAGATACTTATTTCTTAATACTACGTATATTTATATATGTACAAACTTTCTTAAGCTAAAGGTATCCACTATAATCAGTTGGCTCGTCTTCTTGTCTATAATTGTGTAAGAAAACAATAAATCAAATCAAAGCAGTATTCAGTTTCTATAAATTCGCACCTGCGAACAAAGTACAACAACGCATACAAGCTTGTAACAAGGAAATTTTCATTGCTAAAATAGTCGTGATAAATATAATTATAATAATACGCACAAAGGATACATTACGAGAGGGTTGGATCCTTTAAGCCGATTACTTCCACGCAAACAACTGACAAAATTAATCTAAAAAGCATTACATTTGACACGCAAAACGCATTTGAATTTTGTCTCCCGCACCAGATTTGTGGCGAACACTTTGAATATAGAACAATAAATCATTTATTGTTTTTTTTTTAATTTATACGCTACATTTCTTTTTAGACCTCCATACGGCTCCATAAGGCCCAGATTTTGAGCTAGTGTCTATTATTAAACATGACGTTGACGTAAATGGGTCCAGTAACGGGAAATTAGGCTTCTTTTGTATGTTTGACAGTTCTATTCTATAGACATAAAACAAGACTACGTGAATATATGATGAAGACGTTGTGTTATGTGCCCTGTATGTCTGTATTTTGATATAAATATGTAAACGAACAGTTTTGCAATGTAAAATGATGGTAAAGCTGGCAACTTTCATGTATTTAAACAGAATGTTAAGAATTTAATATTTATTATAATAGTATTTGATTACGATGTTAATTTTAATACTTCAAATTGATTGATATACTAATTCTGAAGTATCTTTAAATGAATCTATATTTGTACAAAACACGTATTATATCTTGTATCTCCCCCATTTTCGTATCATAGAATGTAAATTACTATCTGGCTTTAAATATCAAACTAAATATTTATTCAACTAATTTCACCATAATCCTCGTGCTCAAACTTTTCACTACACTGAGCCGTAATCAAATATAGCAACAAAATTAATCTGTCACGATCCCTCCCCATGTCCGGTCTGAGGCAATTTCGTACAATAACACGCCGCGTATTATGGAAGTGTAACGACATGCGCACACATTATACTCGACATTATACCTGTTTCATACAAAGACAAAGAAAAAGAGAGACTAAAATAATATTAAACGGACCATATCTTTGTAGTATTACCAGATTTTATACATACACGAACATTCCCTAAAACGTTTTTTTATCTTAATATTTTTATATATAGTGAATGGATGTAACAGAAAGATACAGTTATTAGGACCAAAATTCGCCGTCAGCAACAGATTCGTTAATCACTGAAGCTGGGATGCTTCTTTTCTTGCAATTATTCTTTTTACTTTACAATTATTATTTTTAATAGCGCTGCATAGCGGCATTTTTTCCACGATTGAAACCTGAATAGACGGATCTTTAGAATATAAAATAATAAATAGAATATACAATAAAATACAAGTATATTTCTTTACATCGGGTCATTTTGTAATCAGCGCAAATAGCTATAGTAAGATACAAGATTTCTACTGGTAATAAAAAACTTAGCTTTACTAAAAATATACATATATTTACGTTCGTGATTGCTATCACAACAATCAACAATAATATGGAATCATTCCTAGTGTAAGGTATGCTGATTTCACAAATCAAACCATACTACCATGGCTACGTTATTAATTCAATGTTCAGCAGAAAGGATGAAATGCAAAGCAATTCAAAAGCTATATTGATTGGATTTTAGTGAGCGCCTGTGTTGTAATAGACAAGTAAAACGCTCTGAAGTTTTGTATTCGAAATTTAAAAAATATTATTCGCCATTTTGATTGGATAAATGTCAGATATTTGGTTTGTGTAAATAAGAGTAAATTGCTTTTTATTTGAAGTTTTTGGAATGTTTACATTTTGTAGTTATTTATTTTCGTCGAAAATCTTTGTTTTATTTTTCAATCTTGCAATTTTAAAAATAGTCCTTCAAACCAAGCAAGAATAATTCTATATTGGCATTCAATTAACTCGCGTTATGTTTTACGTGATTGCTTTTCAATACGAGTAACATATTAGATAGTGACATTGTGTTATTAAAACTCTTTAGACGCGAATAAAATGCGAATACCTAAGTCATTAAAAGCGGCGGTGGAGCGTAAGAATAAGGAGCGTTCACTAAAGACATTGTCATATTATCTACGAGGAACCAGCAGAAAGGTTTGCCGTTCTGTCCTGTATTTTAAATAAGCGAAAAACCTTACATTTACAGTGTTATTCTCATGAATTTGTGTGAACAAATTTACACAATTCAACTTAAATGAATACGGTTTTATTATCTGTTGACTAATTGATAAACTGCTCCACTCCTAGTAGGCATAGCGTGATGTCATATAGCCTAAAGCCTTCTTCAATAAATGGACACAAAAATAAGTTTCCATTTCGAACCACTAGTTCCTGAGATTAGTGCGTTGAAACAAACTTTTCAACTTTATAATATAAGTACACATATACTATAGATATATTTTTGAGCTAAAACCTCATTCATCGCTACTCGCCGATATGGAACTGGTCAATAAAATTGGTCGAATGCTGCTGAGGCGTTATCGAAACTCAGAGCCGCTCGCATCGCGATCTGTAGACCAACTTTTATTAAACTCCTCTTTATTTTGCGGGTACGATCGTCAAATTTCTAGGAAGAGATAGGTCATATTGAGATTATGCTTATGCCATTTTGACTCGTGTGAAGTGAATTCAGACTAGTTATAAGCTAGTTAAAGTTTTTAATCATTTAAGTAAAGTTAGAAGATTTGTTTACATAAGAGGCGTTCAAACTTGGTTCTCATGGGTGACATCTGTGGGTGTCTGTAATTGATTTTGTGTATGTTAGTTATATTAGGTATGTTTACGGTAGCTATTTTATGTTGAGCTAGGTATTTTGAAGGTATTGTTAAAAGATCGTTCAAATGCACATTTGGCATTCCATTATGGAAATTGTAGGTAAGTAGTTATATCCTGCCACCGTAAGAAGCGACTAAAAGGAGAAATTCGGCTTCCAGTTTGTAAGGACAAGTGTAAGGAAGAAATTTGGCATTCGGTGCTTTCTGTCCACCATTTAGGAACGTGGTGTGATGCTATAATAAAAGAATTAGTTTTATGAAGCATTGCTTGAAAATAATTTACACCAATCACCAACCAAGTGTCAATTTGAAATGCAGTATAAGATTTATAAGCAGAGAAATGTGCCCTACATTTCGGGACGAAAATTCTTGAGCTCATATTGTCGTCTCCAGTTTTGTCAGATCGTTGTGAAAAAGCCACCGAGACAATGTGGGCATGTAATGAGTCGTCTCGGTGCTTCGATTGACCGCCCCTTCCATTGGGGTCCGATTCAATTGCTTTTATATTTCTTTACGCTCGCCTTTCTCGTTCTTAAACGGCTCCGACATCTTTTTCATCCCTTTGAAGAAAATTTTAGTACGTACTATGATAGCGATTTGGTCTCAATCGATGTCTGGTGCTCTGAGATTTAAAAAATCAGTACACATTAAGTAGATACATTTCGGTTTCTCATTTTCATTAAACTCAATGTTTATTTTTCTTTTATTGTTTATTTTTGCGATCCGATTTGCTATATTTGTGTAAACGTGTACCTGTTTGTCGTTCGTTTACCAATTGGCATTGTTATGAATAAATTGTTTTGACTAAATGTTTCTGTGTTCTGTTCTTATGATTACATTAATATGTGACGAACATTTACGTATATTATTTCTTGTAGTTTAGGTCACAATTGGTTAATAAATAGGGAGATATGTGAAAGATATCCCGATAATACTAAATGAAATTAATATGTACCTATATAACGGAACGGTTATTTTTAAACAGCTACGCAGATAACTACTATATATTCATTCATTCATATAATTCATATATTTTAAAATATAAATGTTTGTGTCTAAACAAACTTTTCTTTAATTAATATCGCAAGTAACATAAATACAGTCAAAAGAGAGAACTGTCAGGCGTTTTGTAATTTGAACTTATTTATTTGATACTAAATAAAGAGCCGTGGTCAAAACTCACAATGCTACTGTAGTACAATTAGGAACAAAGTTGTTTATTACCGCTCAAAGTACACTCATTTAACGGGGAGGGAAATGAGGTTTCCATTAAGCAGGCCGGCTCTGAAGAAAGCAACGCTTTCATTCTTGTTAATACTCAGAAATAGGCCGTTTACACAATGCCTGCTATCTATCTCAGATATACGAGCACAACCATGTACACAAAAGTAAAAATATACGTTAGCATTTCGTTTTTATTGCAACTGAAATGTTTCTTCATAGAATTTTATTTTGGCTTTCACGTGATTGGATACTTTTGTTTTAAGATAGTTACAGGTGGATTTACAATTTTAATTGGTCTGTTTAGTCTACCGTCAGTCCAGTTATAGATGCATATGTAAATGGTTATTAAATTATTATGTGCTATCTTTGTGTAACACATAAATGCTATAAACACTTATTAAAATGTTATTAATCACTTGTCAGTTTGTAATATTATATATTCACAGCGTTTTGTTTGAAACGGATCTTTGTTTAGCATCTGTATCAATCAAACCAAAAGCTGACATTCAGTATTTTTAATATTTAGAAGTTCGTGAACTCACCGGATTATAATAAATTGCATAGAATACTCAAGATGTTGTTCAGAGCGAGGGAATGCTCATGAAAATTATGCTTACTGTATGTAAAAAACATATAGGTATAAGGCAATTACATTATTTTACATATCAATTAGTTGATACTGCCTACAAAATCATGGTAATGCTCGGTTATAAAAATGTTGCAAGAATTGCGCGGCACTTGAGTAGAGCAAAAGTATTCCCTAAAAGTTGAAAATTTACATGTATACGTGCAGAGCCCTCGCGTAACTTAAGTTTTAATGATATTTCGTTAAATATAAACTGCAGTAAATTATTACGCATTAAAGGGTGAGCTAATAACGGCAACTGCCTCCGCAATAACGCTGTCGAAATTAATGGTGCAAGTAGTGATGTAGCTATGAAGATCGATAATATAATTATTTCCTAATATATGAATATTAACTACAGTAGTAGATATAGAATATGTAGACTTTCAATATAACGTTATTTGTTTTGTCCAATTTTATTTCATTTTACGAGGCGTATTGATGACTCCTTTAGATTTTAAGCTGTTATTTTGCATAATAATAAAACATATTCTAATTTGCCAGTTCAAATTAAGTAATAGTGTTTTGGTTGATGATACTTTTCCATACTGTTGCTATAAATGTGGAAGATACTGTTTCTGTTGCTTCTCAATATTGCTGAACTTATTTTTAAGAAGATTAACGTAAAGACACTTGAAATCTGAAGCAGAAGATCTTTCACTCTTTTTTAATATATTATACCTCATTTTTTTCTACTAGCTACTTGTAACTAAAGGATGTTTCGGGGAAGGGTATTTCAATTCGTTCATGCGTTTAAGAGTTACTAAGCTATGAAATTAATTTCAGTAAAAAATTAAGTATTATTTTTTCATTTACGCTCAGCGAAGCGGGTGGTAACAGTTTGATACAAAAGGTAAAGTAAACGAAAAAATATTCTTTCATAAATATATTTGTATTCTCTAAGCTAAATTTCAGGTAATAAAAATTTGTAGTTAATTATTCCGATTATATTAACAACCCTAATTTCGTTCTTCAGAGGGCCTCTGGGCGAGTTTTCCGGCTCGTCGTGTAGTTACTAATATAGCTTTCGGTGTCGCCGGCCTAGCGTAAACTCATTAAAAATTACACGCCTACAAAGGGATAGGGTTCGCTATTTTAATAAAATTCATATTTGTTAAAAATTAATTATAACATGAAAGTTTAACGTTAACACATTGGAAAACGGCTGTAGCACCTACTTAAGTTCACACAAAGTTCACACAACAGACTGTCATCTACGTTAGAAAACAATTAAAAAACTTACAGGTATGAAGTTAAAAACCAAAAGAGAATTATCGTCGATTAGTTAGGTACCTACTAGAATTTGCGGTAACTGTAATTGCGGTAATTGTAATCTCGAAAATGGAAAATTAATATCGATCGAATAAGAACCTACATTAAATTTTTATTGCACGTGTTTCGAAACCAGTAAATTGCAAAGGAATCAATTGGAAGAAAGAATTATGGCACTGTGCCGCAATGTCGCAGTGTCTCTACGGTGACGACGACGATATTACTGAAGTAATAAAGCACTTGAACATTTCTTTCAAAATTCAATGAATCAAAGCAATTTAAGCTAAAATTAAATAATACCGAATACTTTTAAAGTTAAAAGTCGCGACCCATAAAATGCCGTAAAAAATCGTGGTGAGATGTGCCAGCTTTTGTGAAGTTTTCTACAATAGTCTCCGACACGCTTTTGATTTTACAAAAATACATAAATATAACGTCCATTGTCCTTCCTGACTTACAAATATACATACGTAATCTGTACCTACTTGACAATAGCTTAAAATAATATGTACCTATATTGTATTATAAAGTACAGGCATTAAAAATATTTAAAATTGGATAAATAAAGACACAAAGTCTGGTTACTTTCTGTCTTTATATATATAAGGAAATCAGTTATACTGTAATATTTGTCAGTTAGATAGCTAGCTAAAGCCTTTTTGAAATCATAAATTTCTATATTTTAAATTGAAGTCGATACATTGTTAAAAGTCTAATTGAAATACCTAATGCCTAACACATTTTCTCAAAGCCGTTTTTGCTCACTTTGTACACAGTTAAGTCTCAATTCGATTACTCTTAAGAGTTGCCAACCTGGGATGTGCCGGAAACTAATAAGAATACTTTTAACATCAATTTCTATAAAAGCGAAACAAGAGACAAAATATCGTGTTTGATGTATTTAATATTTCGTTGCAAACAACGGAAGTAAATTTTGTGTAGATGCTTATAATATGAGCGAGAATTCTTCTTTTATCTAAAAGTTACAATTTTCAGTTGCATTTGGACATTAGCAAATTATAGAGGAATCAATTGGAGGAAGGAATTGGGGCGCTGCGCGGCAATCGAGCGGCGTCTCCGTGCCGACGATATTGCGGACGTAATAAACTGCTCTAACCTCCTCCGACCGATAAGTTCTCAAGTAAATCGAACCGGCAATATGTGGTTGATGTTAACACATCTAAAAAGTGCACTTTCGTGTTCTAAATGTGGAGTTGTGTGTTTTTTCCGTATTCTATACCTTTCTTACTTATATGTACAACGCTAGCACATTTGTAATCTAAAATATTTTTTTTTATATATTTCAAATAGATTGTTATTGGTATATTTTTTACAAGTGCATTCTAATAGTAGACTACGTTAATAGTTCTATGTATGAGTAAATACATATTCGAAGTATTCGCAAAAAAGAAAGAAAAAATATTATTTATTTGTAATTAATATACAAACAGTATAAGTACAATTCTCATAATACGGGTATATGTTTCATAATAAATCATGATACATGGCCTGAATGAATAAGATGTGTTTTGTTTTAATCTAGAGCGGCGACGGCTTAGTTCAGTGTTAATCTGATCTAAACAAAATAAGCCTACATTATTTTAAAAATATTTTTGAGCTGTACGTATAAAAATTTACGAAACATTATTATTGAAGACAGCGTGAGCCTCCTGAGACTTGCTATTTCGAAACAATGTGGAATTTCGTTTGTTGTTAGTACAAAATAAATAATCTAGGTGTAGGAAAGTTAAAAAGCGAAAATATATTACGGAAAAAGCGAAACTCGTAACGCTCACAATAAAAAACGTAACATCTCTATTCAAAGATTGCTCTATCGGTCGTGCAAACAGCCCGAGCAAAAACTACTCGAGCACGTATTCCACTGAATTCCCCCGCTGTTTCGACTCAAAGGGACTGGTGGTGTGTCGTTTTAATTTGAATATTTGAAGCGAGACCAGCCCGCTTCGTTATCATAATAGCGCTGGTCTAGAGCGCTGTATCACCAGCGTTTGCTAAACCTAGTACCATTCGCCCAACAGTCTACCCGCAGACACATTCTATACACACATTCTCAAAGCATTTTGAACGTTTCGAAATTGTCAGGAATTCGACATTTAAAATTATTCAAATAATAATTAAAAATTACTCAAGCGAATATTCCATTTAATTCCCGCGCTATGTCGACACAAAGGCACTGATAGTGTGTCGTTCTCGCTTCGTTATCATAACGGCGCTTATGTAGCGTACTAAATGACCGCTGGTTCTATACGTTATGATGTTAACATGGGTATATCATAAGTACAAGTTTGCCAAATTCGTCGCTGTGCTGGTTTATCATTTTAACGGTCCTTGGTTTACTTGGATTGGTGAGTAGACATCTGCTAGTGTTCTCTGTATGGCATGTTAAGGTATGTACTTTTTGTTGATGGGTATTTGTGGCAATTGGATACTACATAGTTACGGGATGATCATACGAAAAAAAACACGCTTATTTTGATATAATTCTAATTTATTATCTGTATTACTCTACTATACTTAGTGGCACTAAGCCGAGATTTAATAAAAATTCTAGGATATTACGTAAACAAGTAATGTACATTAAAAAAGCCAAGCGCCTTTTTATGTAGTTAAAAACGTCGAATACTCGTAATATTCTAATTGATATTCACGTTGCTTTTAGACAAAGGTACTGTGTTTGTGTATTGTTTTAATTTGATATTCGCATTGAGGCAAGCGTGCTTCGTTATCATAATGGAAAATCGGGACTCTCTGCCCAGCTTTTACTAAATGTCGCTAAAGCCGTATCTACTAATAGAAATTAAACAATAGAGACAATGTTCAACATTTGTAACGCGCATGACTACTTTCATATTGTTGTAAAGTATATTATATTTATATAATGAGTAAATAAATAAAGGTGGAGAATTGTTTTTTGTCTGGATTTCACTGACTTAGTAGTAAAATGATTGTCAATACATTTTGTATACAAGGCCTAATGTGTCTACTTTGAAATCACAATATTTTTATTTTAATATTGTAAAAAGTCAGATTTCTATAAGAAAGGATCCTGCGTTATAAAATTACGGGTTTTTCACTAAAATGCATTCGATGTACGTCGAGATCGGTATGAATATTTCAGTTTGGTGGTAGTGGCGGGTCGCGTCAGAATTCAATGAGGCACTTGCGGTTCGAGCTGAAGTATTTCATATTGTGCAATCTCTTTCAGGGACCAGACAATGAGAGACGCGTAACGCATCACTCAACGTCACAGCTAGACGTATATTTTTACATTGTAACAATACTTAGAGGGGAATAATTTCTATTGTCGGTATACGCGTGCACACGCGAAAGCTTTGAGCGATAGCTCACGTTCCTTTCCAAATAAAAATGGCTATTGTTTATGTTTGCAACGGAAATGAGAACGTTGCAGCATTCTCCTCTAAACTGGGAGCGTTGCTAAAGCTATGAAAAATATAAATTACTATCACTTTGTAAGAAGTGAAATCTAGGGCGCAGCGTCCAAAGGAATGCTACGTTTCTTAAATCGGAATCATTAATCAAATATCAGGGAATCGTAGCAGAAATAAAATATGGCAATTCGTAGTTCGCAGAACCGTGCTGTCAGGAGCGATGATGTATTTGAACGTTTTCATGGGAACCGCCGAGCGCTTTGTCAACGTCCGACGTTAAAGGTCATCGCTCATAGCCCGAGAACAACCCCTACTACGGCAGCCTTAAGTCGAATTATTATTCGCATTCATACATGCAATTAAAACGCTATACAGAAAGTCAATTCATGCAGCAGCAAATATATTGGCAGAATATTATGACAATAAAACTCTTTTCGACGCTATTACATCATGTACGAACAAAATTGAAAGGTATGTTATACATAACATAACGGTAAAGTTGCTTTACATAAAAAGATTAGAGAATACAAATTAAATACGCTGATTTATAATTCTACTCTGTCTTCACTTAAATACATACATTCTGAAAGTACTTATATTGTTCAGTAGCAAGGAAAGGTCTAAAAACTTTTTAATGTGATTGAAGCCAAAATCAGATTACATTATTCAAAATAAACGAGTTTTTAATTTCAATGAAAGTTCAATGAAGCTATTTGAAACGTAGTGTCAAAATATTTTTGTAATACGCAGCTTTTCCTCAAAAAATCGCGTGAATCAACTCCCGAATAAAGCAAAAAGCAAAATTCGGTGAATTTATTGAAAAGGAAAGTTGAGCGTCAGGTGGTCGACAGCTGGCGTGCGCGGAACTCCGCTTTCAGGTCCATAATGACGAAGGGAATAATTATTTCAGATGAATGGTACGTGGAACAAACAACCGGGCCCGTGTATAGCAACTTTTATGAGTACAATAAAGAGAAAAAATAACGCGATGAAGGCGTAACGCCGTCCATAGTCCGTTTACAAAGCGAAAAATCGCAGTAACGCGCGTAAAAAATTTGAAGACCAATAAGATAATAACCGCAATAGTATGATTAAGCGTAAATTAATATTACCAGATACGTGGGAAATCTTTCGGCAAATCGGTTCGAGATATCAGTTGGTATGTTTGTTCGCCATGTAACTAAGTACACACATGCATGTACTACAAACCTTAATTAAAACCAATGAGAGCTTAGACAATAAAGCGATTACCCAGCAGAACGTATTCAAACCGCAGCGCACAATAGAAAAGTTTATTACAGTACCCGCGGGTGAAGTCAGGTTTCTCGTTAAGAGGTAAATATTTGTAGAGAGAAGCAACGTGTGAGCACGAGTAAATAATGAAGCCTACGTCTCTAACGAGATGGATGTTTGCGGACTACCAACGAAAGTAATTAAGAGTTTAACAAGAATTATGGTATAAGACAATTTTACTAAAAAGTTCGCAACTTCGACGCCCCGGGCAACGACTGTTGATGTTTCTATTGTTATATTACTTTCAATAAGAATACGGGAGCGTTTCAAAATTACATATTCTTTAAGACATCAAATATAAGCTAAGAAGAACATTTTATTTATGTATTGTATGGCTATGTTCAAAGGTACAAAACTTATGTAATGTGTCATAGGCACACATAGCTTTGTGCCAATGAGATGAAAAGATTGCTCTAAGAAATGGTTTATACGTACACATTATATAGTTAATTGATGTAACTAAAACATTGATTGAAGACGATACATTTTTTATTAATGAATCATTTAAAAAAACGTTAATCTTAATAAAATGTTCATGCGGTCTAGTGACCTACAGTCGGTTCGGTTAGAGTAATCCCTCGCGACCTCCACTTCGTCACTGTCCGGCACTTCGACGCGACCTATCCCGGATTAACGAACATGTTCGAATTTAAGGCTTCGACGGAAATGTGGTTGCCGCCCCGAGCCATCGTTCAATCCTCGGCTACTTAGATGAACTTTCCAACGTAAACAGACAGATACTTGCCATGTAACAATTTGTTATTTGACCGGTCATGAATCTGAATTAATTTGCTTTCGCTTGTTTCCGGAAAATAAATGAGGGCCCCTTAGTTGAGTTGACCTTTTTCATTACTCCTGCAGATAAGACTGCCGTTATTGTCAGAGCATTACGAACGGATTGGAAGCTGGAGAAAGTGATTTATGATAGCATAAAATTAAATAATACAGTAGTCAAGAGTGTTTAATTGAATTGTTGTATTCGTTGAATGGATTTTTATTTAACTAATCTTTAGCTGTATTTAAGCACGCCTATTCACGATGTGCTGGACGATTTCAAATCCAAAGTCTTCTCAGGTCATATATGGCTCATAGGTAATATGAAATCATCATGTGTCCAAACTTCCTATAGCATGCCAATTAGTAGGTCCCAATTGTCAGTGTCAGGCAGATTTACAATGTTCGCGGTGAGCCTTTAAACTTACAACCGGAGATAGCAGCTTGTCCTTGGAGATACAGGCCAATAATAACACAATATACAACAGTGAAGAAATCCGAATGGTAATAATTGGTTCCTACACAAAAATGTTACATATATTTACCAAACTGATGCTTATTATCGATGAACACAATTTTTCCTTGGTTACCTATAGATTGTGGGATTATAATTTGTTAGCTCTTAAATAGTTATTATTTATTTTGAACAAGCATAATATCGTAAAAGGGCATGTATTGGCAAAAACAAATAAGTATACATAGCTAATTAGGATGTCGTTTTAAAAATCAGATTAGTTACATTCAAAAGACTCAGAAATGTTATGTTATATATTTTAGCAGCTATAATTATTATAACGAAATTTATTATAATAAAAGGTTGGGATACAAGAATGGAACATAATGTGCGTTGAAATTCCTTTTCTTTTCTTTCACGCTTAAAAGTAATAGAACTCTCTTTTGAACTCAAATTTGGTATTATTCAGGCAGCATTACGTGGCTTCAATTTTGGGGAATCGTCCATTTTGTAATTCTGAAAATGCTTTTGTGTCGCCCTCGACAAACATTACAAAAATGTAATATTCCAGAGATAAGCCGAAAGAATCAAAGTTTTCCCCTCTGACAAATCAAAACGAAATAGCCCAATAAAACGGCAAGTAAGTACGCGAAATGTCCAGTCACAGCTAACCCCACGTTACTCCATTTAAAAAAGTTCATTTCATATTATGCACCTGGACACAAGGAGCGGAAAGTAACAAAATTAGGGAAGAGAGTGAAATAATTCGCGTCATAAATTCAACTTTTATAACTTCGGTGCGCAGAGACGGTGGCTGGTCTGAGACGCCACATCGGCATAATTTAACTTTTTCTTATTATCTTTAATGCTGACGTCGTTAAGTACCTTACTCACATATTGCGGAGTGAGCATTCCTTCTTACTAACCACTTAACAATTCTCAGAAAGTCTCTAAGTATATATCATTTCCATAACATTTTAGTGCTGGATTTGAATTTGGTATTCGGGAGTGCCATTATTCAAACCAAATGGGTTTACAGAATCAAGAGAGCGTCGGCGGACTTTATTGAGTGGAAAATGTCGTGTTTCTTATTCGAAATCGCACCATAAGCTTACTGCTTTAATTCCATCATTCATCGTTTTATATTACGCACGGCGAAGAACCATTCACAAACATTTATTATTATTATATACAGGTATAATAAAATAATTGAAAATAATGAAATGAACTTTTTTAAATGTTTTTTTAAGGCAATAATAGTTCCGTGTTTAAACAAGCTAATTACCTTATTTACACATGTTTTTCATTATTAAAGATTGGTCTTTTTTTTATTTCAATAAATCATTATTCATACTCGTCTTTGATTTTGTGGAGATTGAAAGTTCACGAGAATAACCTGCATAACAGTTTCGTACTATTAGCTATACACTACGCTACAGAGCCTTTCGGCTATAGCATTTACATCCGCATCTTAGGTCGGCAACATCGTTTCGCTCTCAAACAAGACGCCGACGTGGAACTGTAGTAGGTATGAAGTCTACGAACCAACTCTCAAGTCAGAGTTCCCTCGGGCGAAATCCATAAGAGTGTTTTGCCACATGATCGCTTCCACGATTTGCCAAGAAAATAAAGTAGATTCGAACATCGAAACTACTTCCGGCCGCAACTGGGTTGATAAAAGAAGATATCGCTGCACGTTCGTTGTTTCTCAACTTTACCAATGGAAATAGCGGTGGATACAAGGCGGGAACTTTATGTACTCAAACGTACGTGACGTTAAATGGTTTCCGCATGGATTTTAGACTGTTCCTTGTTGAATGTAATCCGCTTACTTTTACCGAGATGATAAACAGTTAATAGCGAAGCAATTTAGGTTGCTAAATTGATTGATGAAATTATTTAATGACTTAGCAGACCTGCCAAATAAACCATCTGACATGCGAAGAGTTTCAGGTACCATTGGTATTTATTGCGACCTAAACAATACATTTTTGTGATCTTTTCTAAAGCTTAGTATCTAACCTTAGATTTTGAACATTGTATGGAAGATATTAAACATATAAGTAGTAAAACTTTTTATATATTTGCAGGAATTCGACAATTCGGCCGTAATCGTCCAAAGTAACTCTCATCTTAGCACTACCATTCTTGCTTTTGTTTACATAACAATATAAAGTTAATAATTCTCTAAAAATCTCATGCTTCTTTTATTTAATATCGAATACTAATAATTTCAGAGAACATTCAACAAACTAGATTTCAGAGAATATTTTCGAACGCGTACTATCTCAGATTCTTATTGCTTTAACTAAAAATATGAAGAATTCGAGTTTACAAAATCTTTTATCGTTAACACTCAAAGGCTATATAAACTTACTGGAAGTATTAGTTGTATCGAATGAATGTAAAACTGTTTCCGCGCTGAAGACTGACTGCGGATGGGTGTCGGGGTGATGGATGAAGACGCACGGGTCTGGGCTATCGCTACCTACCCGTCTATAGCTGTAGAGCTTGCTCATTACCCGCCGACCCGATTTCAACCTTATGCCTCCCGTTTAAAGATCAAGCGGAGCGTGTTCGTGAATTAAAATAAGCAAAGCAGACAACCGTCGTTGGATCTAAATGAATTTTGATACTCGTATAACTCAAGCTGCCTTATCGACGTGGAGTGATTGACGTGGGTTAAGTATCGCTAACCGTATGGAAAGTAGGCTTTAAATCTTGTATTAATGAGGTAATTTTGGTTTCTGCTGAAGCCGAACAGATTGTATTTCTGAGGTTTGAACAAATGTGATTATATTTTTGAACAACATATCACCTGCATCATACGCCTCATGGTGTCACAATTTTGTTGCTAGTGTGGCTTTTGTTACTAGCATAAATACTAATTAGAGAATGAAAAAGACATTAAATTTATTAGTTTAATCCAATTCAAGACAATTTGTTAGTTATCAAAATTATATATTTTCATACAAATTTAATAAATAAGTACCATTGGCATTATTATTATCGTTAATATATAATTGCACTAAAATTAACATATTTACGTTCGACATTTAAAATCAAAACCTTAATATTGCACATAATACCTATCAGTAGATTTTTTGTCAAGTGTAGAAATATTACTGCCAAGAGCAACAAATTGATACTTCATTATTTATTACCCGGCACCATAATTAACTAATACTGTACCTATGTGGTTATTGTGGAAGAATGCTGAACATCCTGTTAATACCACATCTACAAATCATTTAATGACGTCTTGTATATACATTATTTATATACTAAGATTTGTGTGTATATTGACGTAGTTTGCAGAATCGAAGCAGTTACCGTCGGACAAAGTTTAAACTGCAACAAGATCGTGTTCCAGACTGTTCCTCGTTTGGGTCTGTAGTTCCAAGTTTCCGTTCCTTTGACCGGCGCTAACAGTGAAATTGACGGCTTAACGCGACTGCTGCAGGTTTTAAGTTTTATCTGAAACCTCGCCGTTTGCTACATTCTGACACTTGTATTGTATCTTATCGTATTCGCTCAAGCTCAACAAATCGTAGGTATATAGATATACGGTTATACGGGTGTCTTTTATAAGCTGTAAATCATGACTGTATACGTAAAAAAATTAAAGTACTTTAGTTACGAAACGATACTTCTAAGCTGTTAGAGTGAATACATAGTCGGACTCGAACCGATTTAAATTCTGTTTATCCTCACAACTACTGGACACAGGTATCCTCTTATAATGAGAGGGTCTTAGGCAAGCGTACTCTTCAGCAAGCGATGCGTAAATATAACAATAAAATATTTCACTTTCCTTTTTTTGTTATTGAAATGCCTACGTATATGAATGTATTGGAGAAAAGAAGCTAGAACAATAAAAGCAACAAAAAACTTGTAATCGATTGCCACGTAACTGGCGTACTACTTTATGGACTTTTAGCAACACTAGCAGAGCTTTATCGCGTTTCATCTCGCGCACATCCCCTCCCAATATCCCGTTATGCGAAAACAAATGTATGATTTAAAGTGGTTCCCGTTACCGTTATCAGAATGTTGGGGGCGGGTGATTTACAGCACACGATGGTAGTGATACCGCGAAACAACGAAACAATCGCGGTTGCTTATCGCAACGAAAAGAACAAGTGAGCACGCAAAGCGGAATAAAACCCGATTGTATGTTCCGGTTAATTGGGTTATAAGAATAATCTACTATAGAATCATCTATATTCTATCACTCTAACAAGCTATCACATTCCACGACGTAAAAGGATTATGGATAAGGAAAAACCATTTTCTCAGTGACTACACATTTGTAACGAGTAATGGCTTTCTACTGCATCTTACATCCGGTGAGCTCGTAATCAAACGTAAGCATTTTATACAATAAAAACACAATTTGAGTGTCGATAGCATGTCCTAGTTCACAGGTATTACTCTGTTTATGCATCTTTGAAAATAGTTTAGAAAAGACCTTAGGGGCCTTAAAAATATATATTTGGCGAGCTATCGTTGCTTGATTTTAGTAATTTACATGATATAATTTTTTTATAAATAAATAAACTGTATTTGTAATATTTGAAAGAAATAATAAAGTGCGTAATTATAAATTCGGCCAAGAAGACAGATTCTTTATCCGAAAAAACTTAAATGGACAAAGTTGGTAAAAAGCGAATATTTTTCCTTGATGGATTAATTAGCAAATCGTTGTTTGAAACGAAAATTTTACTTTGCCATTAAGATTTTTTAGTAAGTTGTAGCACAAGTATTTTAATATGAAAAAGTGTTTTAATTTAAAATCAAAACCTCATTATAATCCTAACTGATTACAATTTAATACATAACAAAAAGTAGTACCAGATTTGTATAAATTGAGTAGGTATGTTCATAATGCGGTAAAATTTTTGCAATAGATATAAATCAACTTGTTTAATTGCAGGATACAGTAATTAATGGTACTAATAAGGTTTACTTAAAGACAGGGACACAAATCAAGTACCTTTCAAATATCTAATTTTCTAATATAACGCAGACTGTAACCGAACCAGATATCAGGAAATTATATTTATTAAAGCGATATGCTTGAGTACTAAGAAATTTCAGAGTTTTTAGAATGGTTATGAACCTGACTGTAGTATAGTTAATACATAAAAAATGTCCCATGAAGTAGCTAATGGGCGATAATAAAACGGACATACATTTTATCCACTTCGGCAGCAGCAACTCGGCAATGAGTCCAGCTGCTGATCGATGAAGGCCGTGTGCTGTGTAACTTTTCAGATCGTTCACTCTCGCTTCAGATGTTACGTACATCAATTTCATAAGCTCTGCGAATGTTTCGAACACTGATCGGTTGTGTTCATGTTACTATGTATATTATATTGTAAAAACCGTAGAAAATTGGGTGTTTGTCTAAAAAGGGACCCTTTTGAGAAAAACAATTTAACGGAAAATTGACCATTTCACTTTTTTGAAGCGTTGAATATCTCTTTCTCATTCTTTCATCAGCCATCATTTCGACATGGCCATTTCATACGGCAAAAATAACAAAAACCTGTTTTTTACACAAGACCAGCAACTAGGTCATTTTGTGAAGTCAACGCAAGTAAACCCTATCAGAGAATTTGACACGTTGCTTATAAGGGTCTATCTATAAAATTATCTGTAACTATCCAAGTAAGGTAAGTACTAAAGGTTTATGTGCGTCAGCTTTTTCATAAAACATCATGATACCTGCAATAAAGAAGTTTTACGACCCCTCAACGCTTGCTCAACCCTGTTATGAGTAAAGGGGTGGGTCGTCATAGCTTTAGTGTCGTTTAAGACAACGACATCTGGACTGATTAAAATATTTATAGAGTTGGATATAAACAACTGAATGCCGTAAACATTTAGGATTGTTCGGATATTATAAAAGTTGATGTTAACTGTACAATATATAAATACTGAATTTACAACTTTTAGACTTTATAATAAAACGACGTTTTTTACTCCTTATAACTCCAACAAAAAAAAATTTTTTAATCTGATTCACTTTGATTAAATAAGATAATGTTGATACTAAACATTTTTCATAAAATAATGCAATTCACAGATGAATTTGTGAATGAAATATAGGTAACAGCATCGTATTCTACATTATTTCGGAGTGAAAATTTAACTACACGTATTCATAATTTCTAAATTATTTCGGACATTTAATATTAAATGTTTGCGATGAGCTGACTAAACAAAAGTGGAGTTAACAGAAATTGGAAACAGGAAGTTAATCAGAGACTGTGCAACAGACGGCGCGACTGGGCGACATCAAATTAAACGGCTAAGGCGCCCGGGGCGAGCGAACTAAATATCGGGTTCGCTCATACGATAGAAGCGACGCGGGAATGGAAGCGGGAAGCGGCAATTATAATTCAAATAAATTATTGGTGAGTTCGCGCACGACGCTCTCCTCAGCGTGCTTGACCTTGGCATGGCCGAGATTCTCTTCTTCACATCATAACAACGGGTAACTTAGTAGCACGGTATAACTTGTAGAGTTAATGTAAGAATATGGTCAATTTACACTATAGAAAATTATGTATCTATAGAATACTATAAAAAATATAAACACTATAAAAAAATATGTAAGTACACTTTTAACGTTGAGTGTACAGCAAAATATTTTTTTTACCAGCGAATAATACATAATTTATATGTATATTATAATACTTCTTTCATAGCAATGAACTGTTCAGGTTAATCTGAAGCTTAATTAATTAATTCCGATATTCCCGTTACAGGTTGTCAATGCAAACACTCCCTGATAACAACGGAGTAGTACCCGTTTTAACACTGACTTCAAATGTTTTAAATTAGGTAAATAGGCACTTGTTATCGTCGCCATTTTTGTACTCAATGTTCTTAAGACTTCTCGTTTCAAGTCTATGAGTCAAGATTCTACTTAGTTATTCACAGAAAGCTGCTCTGATTACTTTAGCATTTTGTACATCATATTTACGAAATACATAATTAATTCACACACACATTCTCATCTAAATCTCACTCCCTCATAAACACACATACACAAGGAAGTGCGCCGTAATAAACTCAAACCTATATTTTTATTGGTGTTAGTAACTTTTTTTATTTTTTAGTTATGTGATTCCATTTACGCCACACAAAGAAATTTAACAAGCACTATTTATTATCTACAAGTACGTAAGAACGGTTAACAATAAGTCATCCTTATTATTTTAGACGATTTCGAGTTAAAATAATATTCATATTACTTACATTTATTACATGCTCACTGTATCCATATTCACAGGAGTTAAAACTTTAAAACAAAAAACCTAATTTTTATAAATCCATAATTGTTTTTTTGTTTCTACAATGTAATATTTCTTTACTGATTAGTTTGATTTATCTTGCTTTATTTATTTCACTTAAACATAATATTATATCAAAATAGTTATCCCGTAATTGTTACTCCACTGAACCGATCCATCTTATTACAGGTGCCTAATATATTACTATGCTGAACAACTTCTACCAACTTCGCCAGTCCTCAAACGCGCGAGGTGTTTAGAAATTTCGAATATTCCATCGCCCCATTAATTATTCCCTCGAAGGGAATTGTGCGTCGGTATACAGGACTTCTTATAAATTTATGATACTAATATAAATACTTGGATAACTCGCGCATGATCAAGTGCTTCACGCTTCGTAAGTGCAAAATATTTAATAGTGCACGGATGTCTCGTTTTATGACAAAATCATAATATTAATATCGAATTATCATAATTTATCGGCTTGTGACGTGTTTGATAATTAACAAATTAGCCATTACGAGGCACGCATTCTGTAATATTTTCAAGGTTACAACTATATTTTAGTGCACGGATATTATTGTTCAAATTTATAATATCCGTTTAGTAAGTTTCACAGTTTCCAAAAATGTACTCGTACCAATACAAAATGGCGCGAATTGGTAACTGATACAGTCAATCCGATTTTGTGTCGATAGCTTCAAGTGGCAGGACAATGGTGTTAACCAGACAAACGAGGATTTGATTAGGCTTTACTGAAGCATTCGCGTATACACAAACGCACAGAACAATAACAGTTGCAACGATTATCCGGCCTAACCAAAGCGGCTTATGTGCGTCTGTAGATGCTGGAACTGACTGAGCTTCACAGACATAGACAAAATTGTCAAAGATACCTTGTACCTATTCACTGGTATCAAATTGAGATGTAGGGTACTATTTTCAAAGGTGATATTGCGCTTGTGGATGAATAACGGTTTCAACTGAGATACATATGTAGGTATGTAGTTATAGTAGGTAATATTTGATGTTACTGTTACTGCTAGATAGGTACTGCAAGAAAAAAATATTTGTCACTTACAAAACTATAATATTTAGCAATAATGATCGAAATGTGTTTCTTAAATTAATTCAAGTTAAACTTGATCGTCTTATTGTAATTAGTGTAAATAATAATATGACATGAATTGGAAATTAAAATTTAATAGTGGATTTAAACATATTTTTTGATTTACTAGTAAACGGCGATAAATCTTTTGAGGTTAGTAGAAAGAAATGAGAAATTATTTGATTATTCCTTTTGCACTTGAACCTTATCGGCAATTCCTAATTAATGGGCAAAATGAAAAAAAAGGAATAAAGACATAAATCAAGGAATGGTAAACAGGCAGAAACCCAAAGGGTATTCCATATTAATTAACGTCGGGTGCGAAGGCGACGAAGACAAATAACAGGAGCGCTCGTAATGTATTTTTCCCAGCCCTACGCAGCCCGGATAAAACAAATGATAATCGGGAAAGAATGAAGTCAACATTAATGGCTCCCAATTAATTATGACCGCGTCCATTTAATGGCTTGTGAAATGCGATAATGCAATAAATCATTACGCTAACTTTGATTTGCAATTCTTATTAAACCTATGTTTGTTTTGCCTTCATGTGTTTTATGCATAACTTATTATGTCGTGTGAACAGTAAAGTATTTTCTAATCATCTCTCTTTAAATCTCTTAGTTATATGAAGGGAATAAATGTATATCAATGACCATTTATAGGTACTCTATAATGCGACCGCGCGTATAATGTGACAACGCAAAAGCATCTTTTGCTCAATTACTATGTATAAACATGAGAAGCCTAAATAGCATTGACCTAAAGATAAGATCCTTATCTTGGTTATTGATTGACAATCAAACAATAAACTTGCAATGATGGAAAGAATCGTTATTTCATTGTACAAAAAGTAAATGCCTCCAGAATGTATTATTATAAGAAAATTGTTATCATTTCTCGCAATAACGAAAACTCTCCAAATTTGATAAGTTAAATCAATCATCTAGCTGTGGGTAAATTATTTGTGCTCCAAGTTTCAACAATAACGTGGTAGATAGACCAGAACTTGAAACTGAATTTATGTTTTATTATCGGTAGATAGTCTTCATTGACCGTTTCATAAAACGAAGTCGGTCAAATTTTTTAAATACTTACTCGTACATAAGGTCATTTTTAAGACAGTTCCCATGTCAATGTTTAACATGTTAAATTGTAGTGTTCCCTAAAATGTCGAATGTCGAAACATTCATTTGCGTTGCAAGCGCCTGTGTTTTTCTAAAGATCACAAAGCAATTTTGCAATTTAAGTTTAATCATATTGTAGGCGTCTGCTTACCGATTGCACAACATAACTTATAAGTAATTATTAAGCTGCGTTAATACAACACGTAATCTGTGAATACCTAGGTGAGTTATGTAGACCTTAAAAACTAAATTCGATCAGTACTGCAGCTTGCTACCCAAATTATATTTAGGCTTTATATAAACCGTTATGTTATTCCTTGAATGCCTTCTTTGATACTTACTGCATTCTTGGATCTAAAACAATTGATTTTTCTAAATAAATAGCCAGGGATATTATCATACTTATCTACTAAAGATGGTTGTCTACCTACTTATATTTGTAATATACCACCGCTTTCTGAATTTCGAAGTTTCACATTGACGTTAAAGTTGAAACAATAATAAAATGTGTGTATAACAACGGTCATTGTTATTTTACAGTGGTTGTTTATTTTGAAAACATACAAAGTTACAGAGGTTCTATGTTAATGTTGTTTCATTGTAAATCCCACAAGAGCGTCGGTATTCCCATATGAACATCCGAAAACACCATTTGTTTCCTTCAACTTGGTCGTTAATTTCCTAATTACAGTTTTAAAATCGGCCTCGTTTTTATTTTACCACTGTCCTATGAGGACCGTTCCGATTATATGCGATAAGCGATAAAAATTCAAAAGAAATAAACTTGGATATTTTATCGTGTCTAGTCATTGTTAGTTAGTTTGTCTCTTGACGTTATAGCAGTATTTGGTCTTGTGTCGATGCCCGCATTGATCTTCTTTGTTTTTCTCGCGCTCTACGAAGACAAGCTCATTGGAACCTTCCAGCAAGAAATAGCCATATGGCCAATATGATTTTCATCCAGACGTTTAACTTTTGTGAGAAAGACTAACGGCAATTAACTAACAGAATGAAACAGTTTTGATATATAAAAGTGAGAAAATGAAAAAAAACGTATTGTGATTATGTTCTGGATGTATTTTAAACTTTTTATTAGTAAGACAGCTGCCTTAAAGAAGGCGACTCTGGCGACGACCGGAAGGTTAATGGAAGAAAAAATACGCTGTACAAATTTGCATAACATTTTTCTCTGTCTCCTACCAAAATTAAGCCGTCGGCCCCTGCATCCACGGCTTTGTTTAAATTACTGAAGTGAATTCCGAGATTCTCTTGTAATATTCAATTTTATATTTCACCCTCGTCGTTTCTTCTCTGCTGTATATTCGTGTAGATTGATAAAACGGTTGATAAAGTGTCGCATTTCCTTGACAGCTTTTTGGTTTCAGTATATCGTGTTAACATTCTGTTGTCCCTACGACGTTTGTCACAAAGTATTAATGTTTGCCATAACTCGATTATTTTAACGCATGTCCCATTAAGTAATATGTCGTTAACTTTCAAAATATGTAAAACTAATATTTTTCTCCAGAACCCTTTAGATAAAGAAGTTTTGTGAGAGACATTAGACAAAAGTTCATTCGATATTATAAATATTTGGTGATTATACAATAGTAATAGGATTTCATTTCGTTTGTTGAAACATAATAAACATATACACTTATTATATATATGAACGTAATATGATTTCATTTCGAAGAACGCAACGGCACACCTTATTAAGATAACGACCGTGTTAAAAGAAACTTAGTGAGCATGTCACATGCTTTCTGAGTGATGTCATCTTATTTATTTCGTTGTTAACTCGAGCACTAGCAATGCGGTTGATTCCTTATGGAAAATGTTAGGGGTCAATTAGACCGAACTGATAATAAGTTGTAGTGGGCGAACTCGCTTTATACATAATGGTAAAGTAATAATAGGGTATATCTTCTTCAAAGACATAAAAACAATTTAATTGCATAATTTTCTTTGATATTTTTATTATTACTCAAAACGATACTTACTGTGAGAAAAACAGAAGACAGGGAGAGTTTGTAACAAAATACAAACTAGAAGCGACGAATTCGAAACAAATTTCGCTAAATGTCAAACTGGAATTTTTTTCTCTAGGAAGTGAATGCTACTCGTAAATCTGCCGAGAATGTTGGTTCGTTTTATGATTATTTTCTAAGCATTACATTAAATTTAAAAAAATATATTTGTTCTTTTATAACTATTAAATTTCAATTCATAAATAAATTTATTCCTTAATAATTTATTTAATAAAATTCGTAAACAATTTGTCATTGGATTATTTACATTAAAATCTGTAATCAAAATATGAATCGGTATAATATTAAACAAAAGCCACAAAATCAAAATCCTAAAAATGAATTAAGGTAGCAATGATTAAAAGTAAGATGTTTGATAAGTTTTAGGAAGGTTACGATTTATTTAATAATATTAATTAATGAATGGCATTAAAAAATTATCAATAATACACAAAATTTGTTGATAATTTAATTTCGCCTTGGCTGTTTTATTGGCGAATAGTAAAAAACAGCAATAATATTACCAAAAGTCGTGACAAGAAATAGCGAAATACGTGATTATCAATCCATAAAGCCGACATTTATTCAACATAGCAAGAAAGTTTTTCGAAAAATAATTCCAATGCTTTTCAAATGTTTTGTGTACTTACGTCACTTATCTCATGTATTATCTCTTTAGTTTGAATAAAAATTTTAAGCTCACTCGAGCGTGACGTCAACCAAATCTTGCAAACTTGATCAGAGCGATACTGTATTAAGCTATATACGCACCGTTCGCATATGCTTCAGAAGTAAGATATGTAGCATATTTTCATTAGTTATTGCACAATGTCAAAGTGTGTTTGCTTAGATATGTACACTCTGCCTTATATAAATGTACGAAAGGAATCTTTATCTATTTTTCCAAATTTGTATTCACCTGTGTCTTTCCCTTTAGATTCCTTTAACCCATTTAATTTCGTTCCATTGTAGTCATTTTCCCGGTTAGATTGTGCTATAAGTGATATTTAGTACATCGGGGTAAGAACGATATAATCAGGGTTGTTTATATATTCCTTCTAAAGATGTTATAATAGGGTTTTTAAGAATAAAAGAAGAATTTAACTAATCACAGCAGTGGCGGAAGGACCATTCCATCTATTTTAGCTTCCACACTGTAGGTACGTTCCTGTGCTGTAGGTACCTACGTTATACTTGATGACATTTTAAAGGCGGTCGCACACGACTTTAAATCGAATTGTTGTCATATTGATCCATGCAAACAAATGTCAACCATTTAGCTAATATATTCCATTCTAATTGGAAACATAACAGAGTTTTTAATTTGCCAAAGAACCGTAACTTTACAATGGCAAATAAGATTACAGTTTTTTGCTAAAATAGATGCAGCAGAGGAGGTGCTCGTGCATTCGACCGCTCCCTAGAAGATTATTTTATTAACGAAATGAAAATGGTTTGTCATACACGGAAAAAAGTTCGGGCTGTGCACAATGCACATTAAGACCCTTCAGTCATGTTTACTTTTTGTCCGCAAATCTTGAAAACAAGCACTTGTAAAAATAAACCTCTTGTAAAAATTTATTACAATTTCTCATCCCGCGCTGTTCATTGTTCTTTGTTCAAAGTACTCGAAATTTTATCGTGTGATTCAAGGCTCTTTTCGCCTTTTTTCCTTGATGATTACAATATTTTCCCCGATGAATTTGCTCTTTGTTGCGCGGATTCTCGAATAATAACCGGGTTTTTTTACGATCATTTTATTGTAACGTTTGTTGTATTTTCTGTGGAATGGCGCCGAAATTCCTTGAGATTTGAATTATGATATTTGTACCAGTAATCTTAAACGCACCACTCTGTTTAATTTGCTATCTAAAACAATATTTATTTCAGCTGTACGCTGATCTACTTCACTCCAAGTTTCCTAATAAAAGAATAACGTGAAACCAAGAAGTGTCGCGTAATAACCAGGTTCAAGTTCCTTCAACTGTTGACTGAGGAAGCAACATCGCGCACAGAATATCTGGCTTATGTGGCAAAGTAATTCTCACGTAGCCATATTTCGGTCTCAAGTAAGAGATAAGCCGGTTCAATTGACTCATGAGATTGTGGTACAGGACATTGACACCTGGTTCATAAAAATGAATATTTTTGTTTTTGGATAAAAAGGGACAAAACAAAACGCTTCAAATAACTGAATAAGATATAAGAATTCTGAAATAATGCATTAAATTAAGCTTGTAAAACTTCGAATAACAACATAATTTAATAATAATTGGAACAATTCCGCAAGCGACTTGATTCTAAATTAGGCAATTAAATGCCTATGGTATAGTCGAACAAGCTGGTACTAATACAACCCTACAGTTGATATGTATATATATGTACATAGAGACTTAGAGACATATTATATGTTACTT
This sequence comes from Aspitha aspitha aspitha, assembly GCA_018246895.1. Classification (NCBI taxonomy): domain Eukaryota; kingdom Metazoa; phylum Arthropoda; class Insecta; order Lepidoptera; family Hesperiidae; genus Aspitha; species Aspitha aspitha. The sequence continues at coordinate 11,063 of DWGJ01000051.1, read as the reverse complement.
TTATAGATATATTTATAACACCCAGCCATAGGAGAACCAAAATGTGTTCATCACACTAGTCGTGTTTGTGCTGAATGGGAATCGAATCCACGATTACCCACTACATAAAAAAGGCAGTCATTCATTTCGATATTGAAATTATTATGAAATACTCTTTAAATTAAGAATTATTCAGCATACGTGTGGCGCCATCTGTTGTCGAATAGTCTGAACCATACAGTGACGTCTAAGTCATATAAATTAGTTTTAGCATCTTCCACCTAATCAAGCGTACTTGGTTTCCCATGATACGAAGCACAATAGGATTTTAGTTGAAAACTTTGTTAGCGGGCGGCCAAGATTGAAGATTTCCCATCGGACCTAAACCAGTTTCAACTTGGACGTCTATATCGATAACTTCCTCTGACACCCTCTTAGTTATTTATCATCGAATACCTACATGCCAATGTTTGTAATTATCTTGTATTGCGGCCGTGAAAATATTGATAATGCCATAAACAAAACTAGAACAATTTGGTCTTGCAGCAAAAAAATACAGTTTGAAAAATATTTATACATACTTATAAGCGAAACAAGATTGATTGACTGACTCTTATACGCTAGTCAGGTTATTATATGTAACAAGAAGCATTACCAGACACGTCTTGTCTTACGACTGGTAACGCTGAAGAAAAATATTTTTTAGTAAATATCCTTCGCATTTGCAGCATGGGTAAACGCCCAAGATGTCATCAAGAGTTCATTCAATCTTTACAAGTGCATTTAGACATTTACCTTCATCTTGTCTGGCCTTTGATTGAGAAGCCCATACCATAAACCGGTACAAATAGGAGGAAAGATAGAATCTCCAGTGAATTATATTTATCACTATATTTAAATATTATAAGATACATACGAGTACATAATAACAATGTAGGATGAGTCAAAGATCTGAGATATAACTGGCTTAATAGTATTTATCAAATCATGTTAATAAAGATGGCAGTTTATGATCCAGGCGAGAGATTGTTCTAGGATGTAGGTACTTGTATAGTTCTGGTACATTATGGTACATGAATAATATTCTAAAGACATTTTAATAGTTCGGATTTTCTAATGGCGACGCCAAGTACACTTTATATTTTTCTTATAGAACTAAGAAACTGTAGGTACAGTTTGTTTAAGACAAATCTTTAAACAGTAGTAAGTCTATCATTTTAATCATACATCCCGTTGCGGTTTTTATTCAGGCTAGTCTACGAATATCTTTATATATATACAATGTACGATGTTCAATAGAAATCAGGATCACTACTGCGTCCATTTGCGATAAGCCTTCGTGATACGAGCGTGCCAAAATGAAACTATTCGGAACAGGAATTGAGAAGAAATGTGCAAATAGCGATGGCAAAGTAAGTTCAAATGTCGGATTTTAAAGATTAGATTTTATAGTTAAAATAAAATTTCCTGTTTCCTAATAAAGATATTAAAGTAAGAAATACTAAGAATAAATGAAGAAATGCTTAATACATTATTAAAATTCCTCGTTACGAAGTACATTTGAGATCGTTTATTTGAGAAACTAGCAGCGTTTCAATCAATTACAATGAAAATAATGATCTAATACAGCATGAAAAAAAAACAGTTGTTACAAATAACGTATTACTAGAGCAACCAGCTCTTAATTCTGTATTCTGCATAATTGGCATATGAAGTTTGTTTACACTTAATACTTTGTTTCTCGTCTACATGTTTATATGAAATGTGGCTTCGTCAATACAAAGATCAACAACATACAGTATTTCACGAAGTTCTGATCTTACTTGAGCTTGTCCTACGTAGTGTTGTACGGTCATTAATTTGTCCAAATGTTAACAGTCTATCCAAGGGCAGACCATGCCCAATATTACTAACCTCAACAGGTTTGAGTTATGTCGTCAGGCCAGTATAACTTGAAGCTCCTATCAGTTACTGATATATGTACATACATATGTACACAACCTGACACTGTTCGCGGAACATATTTCAAACACGATAAATTGGTATAGGAATGTTACCACAAACGTCAAACAGCGTACATTAAGTACAATTCTGAGTTCGCCCGATAAGCTGCGCCGATACGATTGCGCCAAATCAAACACTCCCTTGACGGCGTATAAGCGAAGAACCGATTGGGGGCACCGAATGAAAATATGGCAACGAAAGCGGAACACGTTTACAATTCGCCGGGGATTTTTCACGTTCGTAGGTTTAGACTCGTATAAATTTAAGACCGTCTTAAGCAAATTGAAATTCGCATTGCAGTGACGTTTCAGAGTTACTTATTTCAAGAACGACCCAGATTTCATTAGGAATTTAAGCTTACGACGACAGGTTCAAACGTGACAATTGTGTGTTCTCGACTACTTTTATTTACTCTCACAACGAATTATTCGTACATAACACACTTTCCAACTAGCTAATAATTACAATATTATTACAAAAGGAATCGGGTGTTTATTTTTATGCACAAATTAAATAATATACGTCACTAAATAACTGGTTAATTTTGCTTGAGCATACAATATTATAGCTAGGCATATCATATGACTGGTTCCTGCAGTTATTAGACCTACATAAGTCGAAGTGCCCATGGATCCAAATTTCAAATAAGAGCTCTTTTTATGCATAAGACTAAGATAGGAGGACCAAACGTCTCAGCTTCAAATTAACCTAAACACCCAAATGTTTTAACTTTAATGGTAAACAGAACACTGTAAGGCGGAAGCTGGATAAGATTCTACAAACTAGTTGACATATACATAAATTGTTATTAAATAAACAGAGAAAACACTTATTATTAACACTTAGGTGAAGCTCTTATCATTTACTTAATTATTCAAAAATGTTTATTAGCAAGCGTGATTTTTAAATGTTAATAGAGTTAAAAGGTCACATCATAAAATTCCTTAAACTAATAATAAGTATTAATACTGTGTATTTCTAGTTTTTATGTCACTTCAAATCTCTCATATCAAATATAAGCCTTAATATTCTTGTATTTGGGGATGGGACTAGATAGGTGCATGTGACAAAATTTTACTGTAAATTGTCCAAAAAACACCAAATGTTTCAAAGTGGTTCATTAGGAATTTGCATTCTTATGTCAAATACCCGTTAAACATCTCAAAAAAAATCTTAACAAAACATTGATTTCATCCATTGACCCCAGGTCCCAGTATAGGTATTTACTACTATACTATAATATTTTATCAACAACCCGTCACATACCAGTATTCTACATCGTCTAATATTCAAATACGTGTGTTTACCACAACATTTAAATTGCATTATATTTGCAAACCATTGTATTTGTAAACGTTACTAATCTCCATATAAATTTTTCTTTCATTCAATCTGATTCATTCCATTTCATTTACGAGTATATTATAAATGCTAAAGTATCTGTCTATCCATTTTTTAGATTCATACCTAAAAATCTCTCAACCGATTATATTATGTTGAAATTACATACCTATGGAGGAAGTTTGGAGTATCGTAAACGAAAAGGCTACAAAGCTTTTAAAATCGTCCCCTAAAAATCGAAATAAGGGAAGAAGATGTATGAAAATAATGTATGTTTTTGCGCGACAAAACGTTCTGGTAACAATAACTAGAAAGGGATATTTTTTGTTATTGTAATAGGAAAATCAAATGAATGCGTAAATAAATATAGTTAAATGGTAACAGATAATTGGTTTACTTAAGAAACGAATATATAGTTAGAGCAACCACATAACACATTTAGTTCTGTAAATATAAACGTATGTTTGCGCGACGGAAAACTAAAACCAAATATTTGGTGGCCCGAATAGCTCCCTTGAGCAAAAGTCGAAGTTATTGTGGAGGGATCAGTCTCTTTACAGAAATTCCCCGCGATACAATAATAAGATGTTTTCAGCTTTTGATAAATTAGGTCAGTCGTAAAAATTTGTCAGGGTACCATGACACGATGGTGGAAAGGGCAGTCATGAAAGTATATTTGTCAAGGGTTTTATAATTAAGTACTTGTGCTCAATTTAATATAATCGAAGACTGGATTGTTTTTGGATGATCAAACGGTTACCATCATTACATAAGCAGTACGGGTTCACAGGATTCCATTCGATATAGAAACATAATATAAGTACATAATCGTGATTGGGTATGTTTGGTTGATTGTGTAAGAAGATTGTAGGAAAACAGTATTTCCCTTAGTCACTTAGTATTATGTTTTTTTTATGTATATGAGATGAGTCTGGTTCTGACTACAGAGTATTACAGAAGCTATTCGACTTCATATTAGACATGCAGGATGTCCAATGGATGTGACGTGCGAGCCATGCTGCCGCGTCACCTCATCGACCTTATGGTAATGAACATCTAAATATTTGATGCTGACTAGCTATTCATAGGGTTGCCGGACCAGTCACACCAGTTTAGGGCTCGTCTCCACTTGATGTGTCTGCAATTTGTAGTTAACTTGTTTCCTTTACTTATTAATTTTAAAGCGGAAACTCTACGGTAACTTGAGTAGGTAGTTATAAACGTGTATGTGTGAACGCTTTGTTGTATATTTCGAATAGACCAACACTTTTTAATATACAAGTCTGACCCTACATTTATCTTTGTACAATCACTTGGTGATGCTGTTACTTTAAACCTTAAAGTTTAAGATATAGGTAGGTACGCGTATTATACATATATGTACCTTTGTGATACTAGATTAATGTTGAAGTTACATAACGTAAACGACGCCACATGTCGATTCACAACAAACTTGGACCAGTTATGACTTAATATTAGCAACATTTCAACTATTCGGCCTTGCAAAGCGAGACGGAGGTCGTTTGCCACACCGACTTTAGGAAAATTAAATAGAAAATAAATCAAGTCAATTTATTCGGTTGATGGTGAACAAAATTGTTAACACATGATAATGAATACATTGTGCGATTTTTGTTGAGCGATTTTTATTAATGGCAATTAAAATATTTATATGTATATAAATCTCCTGTCACGGTGTATGTCATCAATGGACCGAAACACTACCTAGCTGCTCTAAATGAAATTTTGCACATTGTAAGTAATTTGGTCCAACTAAAGACATGGAATAGCTTTTATATCGATTCATGGCCGGCATATTTATTTATTGCAAATTCAACTTTCTTTATTTATCTGAAATTAGTATATCAACTATCTGGTTACTGTTGTCAGGCTTTCCGTAGTTTGGGCTAAGACAGCCGTATGCTCCCGAAGACATTATATTATTATTATATATTTGCTGTCTCTCATAAATAATATTATACGGAAGTTAACCTACAAAACTAAGTTTGGTAAATAAATTCATTTTATTCGATAACATATGGAAAATTTAGGTACTTAATCTATTTCTTTGAACGCTTATTATAGTCGTACATAATGAGCTTGTTGTGTTAATAATGAATATATTAGCGAATTGGGATCTCCACATTATTATTCAGATCCATGTTCGATGATATCGATGTTATCTTCATCACGTGATGCGTATCTTTGTGATATATATAAGTAAAACGTATATAACGTTTGATCTAGTTATTTAATATGGAATATTAACATGTTTTTACATTTTACCTAATGTTTGGTATTACTTTGGCATCAGAAACGCCCTACATCCCCACAGCACATTGTTACATTTACACTGTACAGGTAAATTTTGTCAATAAATTAGCAAATTACTAAAGTCATTATGTAAAATTCGTTACAGGATATAATAAAGGAATTCGAGAATTCTTATACTGGAACGACCTTGGCCTGTACAGTTTATAATAGATCACCGAATTTAAATCAAAACTGTTCGAATAGAAACCGAACTCGTTCACTAGATCATTCGAACAGCTGTTATGTGGTTTTTATTAAAATTTACCGCCGTTGAAGTGCCGTCGCCGTCGTGTCGCCTCGTTTTGGTTTTCGGAAACTTTGTGAATATCAAAACACTGGTTCATTCCGAAACGTTGTACGAGTATGCGAGTAAACAAAGTTTTATTTTGAAATCTTATGATCCATTATCATATCTCAACTTGTTCGATAATTTACTCAAAAACCTAGGTTTTAGTATGAATCACAATTTGACTTTTTCACTCAGCCATCAAAAGTTATAAATTAAAATATGTTGTTTTATTAAAATTAAGAACATCCGTTAACGTGCGCTACGAGATTCAGATATACATAGAATTGACGTAGGACAAACAATACATAATATAAATATGAATCATAAAACAGGCGAAACAGCAGGCGGTCAGCTAGCGACACAATGAATTAGGAAAACATTTAAAAGAACTTATGGATTACTAATTCCGGGTCAAAAACCAGTTCATTAAGCTTGGACACCTTAAAAGGTAGTATCAGTAACTTGAAACATCGCCATAATTTGGTTGTCGGATTATGTGTTTTGAATACAAATTATAATTTTGTTAAAATCAGCGCTGTTATTTTGAGCTCACCTTTTTCTACTATAAATATTGCACTATTATGGTCTTAGTGATGATGAAATCTATGATCGATATAAAAAAGAAACGTAACACTGTTTGAGATTAAACACAATAAGCACGGACTGGTGTTGGGCTGCTAATGGTCATTGTATTGTTGTTAGAACATCCAATTTCTTTCTCCAATATTTGAAAAATATCATACCAGGGTCTCATAGAGGACGAAAAGTAGACGAGGATGACGAAGAACGAACATTTGAATATGAACGATAGAGGTATAGGCATGGCTTCAACTCAATCAGGACCATTGTTGTTCATTGACAGGTAAAAATTAGGTGTTAATAAAGGGGTTAGTCAATAGTTCTTGATTCCACATCAGTCTATAGCTGCACATAGTTTTCTCCCTATAACTAAGTCAGATTTTCGGTTCTCCTCATTAAATTAATCCCCGACGGCCTAATCACCTCACACCCCAGCTGCCTATATTATTCCCTGCTTCTAAAACGGTATATCACTGTTAAAAATATAAATTTAAAAAAAATACAATATGACCAACTTTTTATTGAATCACGAAGGAATTTAACACCAAAGTTAAATCGAGCTGGCGAATATCGCACACAAGGATTACTTTGTGCAAATCCGATAAAATACGATACTACGGGTAACATCTTCATAATGGAATCAATGTAGAATAAATAACAAGTAGAAGTTGCATACTCCGAATTACGATACTATGTAATGGAGAGAAAATAATCTGGGTGCTCCCTTAGTAAACTTGAGTTGAGTTTTCCTTGAGATAGAATGTTTCCATACTAAGGCATTCCATACTGCAGTTTCCATACTGCCTAAGGCAGTCTGTGGTTTACTCTTTGAATAAATAAATAAATAGTTGGGGACGATTCCACGGCTGTCTGATCCCAAATTAGGCAATTAAATGCCTGTGTTATAGTGACCGGACTACTGATAAACATACATATATTGTATATAAACGATATATCACTTATGTAGATATTTTTATTACGCCCAGACACAGAACAAACAAATGTGTTCATCACACAAATATATGTCCTGGGTGTGAATCGAACCCACGACCTCCGGTTTTGCAGGTAGGGTCTGTAAGAATAGCAATAGCCTGTATGTATGTACTACTAAGCTACAATTGTGTTTTTAAGGCAAACTTTTTTAATTTCCTATGGTTGAAAATGTTGTTTGAAATTAATTATAAAAATATATATACCACGATCTGTTGCGATTTGAAAAATAGATGACATTTCTACATAACATTTAACCGTTTTAAAATCACGAACCATAAAGTAAGTGACGTAATATACAGCACCCATGTGTACCCAACGGTACACTACATTCTGAAACAAAAGTGTGGGTAGAACAGGAACTTAACATTGTTATAAAATCCAACATACTTCATTGTTTTGAGGAAATAATTCATTCAGATCTTGTGATTTAGGATTTTCATGTTATTATGGGATTTTTAAATTAGCATTTTTTTGTATTCGCCCTAAAATATGTCATGTACTTAGGACAATTTACAGCCGGAATTTTAAAAGAATACTGACTTGTTTATTCGAGTCTGTTAGGCTATGATAATAGTAATCACGGAATAGTTTATATCTAGGTATATATAAATAAACAGTTCATTACCTTTTCTTCTTTGTCGAGGTTTTTTTGGAAACACAAGTATAATTTTTTTTGGAACCACGAAATTTATGCAAACCACAATACAAAATAATTGGAAGCAAGATTTACAATGTGACAGTTATGTTATGAAAAATGGTTTGTTTTGTAAATTTATATAAAAGTGTATGTTTGAGACCATACAATGAACAAATACCTACTTGACAAGAAGATAATTACGAAATACAATTTCATTTACGTTTTCCTCAAATCTTGCAATAATAATAATCCAAAACATTTAATAATAATAATTCGGCAAATAATAATACTATTAAAATGAAGATTTTCAGACATAAAAATAACTATTTGCACCGTGAAGACGTCAATTCACACATTCTAAAGCATTGTACCTGTCAATAACAGAATAAATCAAAATACGGATATTATAAATCAAAGAATATCACGAATATTCCTTGTGGTGTAATAGATACGCAGTATTTTTTCCAGTTGCAATAAATATTCAGATTAATGACGTACCAACATTTCTCGCTAATTATCGTAGATCATCATATTTTCCCCGTGATTAATGTTTTACATTCACTAAGTCGAAACGGAACTATCACCGCTATTTTGCCGCGTAACAGTAATCACAAATATAGAATATTGAACATCCTAATACTGACCATCCAACTTAGAGCTTAGTGTCCATTCGGAGCATAATCTCTCGTAGTGTCCAATGTTAAGCTAGCCGTTTTTGTGCGGTTGCTTAATTAAACATTTACGAAAGTGCTATAAAAGTTTGAAAGTATATCTATTAATTGGTTGCGATTAGATTGGCAGAGACAGAAATATATTTTGGTAACCATTTTTAGATCTCCCGGGGATCTCCGAAAGCATGAATGATTTATATCTAATTCAAACGGACGTAAGCTACTTCACATACTCTCTCAAACATGAAAACTCTCGTGTTAATTTGCCACTAGCGGTCACCCTTGTTGAAGCGCAGTATTGCTGAATTTTACGAATTATAATCACAACAGAGCTACACCCGTCCTTAGAGCAATCTGTACCGACATAAATTTACAATATTTCAAAAGAACATTGAAATAGTGTACAATATAAATTCTTACGCATTTTAAATGCAACAATGCAATGATGTGTATAATTATATTTTACATAATAATAGCGGTTGTCCTAAGAGGGAATCCTTTGAAGAAATCAAAACCCGTAGCGCTGGAGCAGACGCCAGCTAACTAAAGCCGGAATCGTCCCGGAACCGGACGCGGCGTTAATTGGATATGTCAGCCGCCAACGCGAGATAGTTCCCGGGTCGTGTTCGCACCACATTCATTATTAGAGCCCCGTCTGTTTTGGCGTGTACCATTACCATTAAATTGCATATTACATTCAATGAGTCAGACGTTTGTGTTGTTTGATTCTGTAGGAAGAGTTAAAATGTAGTCTGCGTATTGTTAATACTACAGGACATGTGTGCCATATTTTTTAAATTTTAATTTTAACAAATATTCTAATTATGCTTATTATAGGCAAAACGCGCGGGTCAGTTTTAAACTTTTAGATGACATCAAAGAACCTTAACTATTATTTGTAACAAAAATTAAATATCGTTTAAGCATAATTTTTAACTCTGAAAAACATTTTAATTTAGGAGAAGAACTGGCATTGATCCCACTAAGTTATAAACTAAAGTTACTTAAGTTATAAACTTAAACAGTAACTGTAATTCTTCCGACATTTTCTTTTTAAACTCTGCGTCCGAAATTCAATTACATATCGTGCAAGACATCTACAGTTTGTGAACGAAATTGTGAGCCAAAATGTCTGGCATTAATGTATTAAAAATATTTTATGCAGGAACATTTTTGCACGTAGTACGTACCTACTGTGTTTTAAGGAATTACGATATACTGCCTTTTGTTTCAAGACTTGTTAATTTTAAGTTCTTGGTATATATAAATTTAAACGTATAGGAATAACATTTTGCTTGACATTAAATATCATTCAATAGTTTTTTAAGTAATATGCAAACTTTAACATTGTTTATCTCCATCCATGCGAGTGTTCCATTGCAATAAATTCAAAACCGCATACTCAACCAAGAAACGTACAATTTTATCATACCGTAGTCGAGTTTTTAAACTTCGAACATCCATCACAATTGGTTATAACGAAGTATGAATACAAAACGGAAATCAACTTCGCCAACTTCATTACATTATATCGCACCAAAAACGAGTATAGCGAAACGCGCACAGTTGCTGCTGAGGTAATATTTCAAGCACATCTTTCAAAAAGATCTGCTGATATAAAAGTAATTCCGTCGCTTAAGATTTGCGACTGGCAAGATTGATTGATGGAGGTGCCACCGACAAATTCACTTCGTCTCCAAATACTCAGAGGGAGAACGTTTAAGCGAACGAAATTTCAGAATTTCACTGTTATTATTAAATTGGCAGCAATCCTTTCAGACATTAGTCATCGTGAAGGCCGAGGATTGATTCGTGCCTAATGATAGTGTTTATAATTTTGATTAATAACTAATTTGTTCTAATACGCTGTGGGAAATTTTGATCTGAGTCACGAACTAATTCTGATAAATGGCCAACCTTACAGTTTCATTGTAAATTGTTAATCCTAGTTGAACGTTGGTTAGACCTCGCTTAATACATTGCTATTTATTTCATAGTACATATGTACTACCTACGTAATGTTTGCGTATCTTGTAAAACAATGTCACTATCTTAATACATACATATAGCTTAATTCAGTGCCAGCAAAAAAAATATTCATAGGTAATATACAGTAAAAACTTATTGAATAATCTATATATTAATACGTGAAGCGAAAACTTTGGACCCCTTTTTATGAAAATTGCGCGCACGGACGAGTATGAAATTTGGCACACTTATAGTTTATGTGTAGGAGAAGTGCAGAACGCTAATATTT
>DWGJ01000050.1:0-52707 GCA_018246895.1 Aspitha aspitha aspitha | reverse complement strand
GCTGGTACGCTTTCGCCAGCACCTCCGCATCCAGGTCCCATGGTGGGGACCCGGCAAGGACGCACGCTGCCTCGCAGGAGATGGTGCGGTACCCTCTTATCGCTCTGACCGCCATCACCCTCTGCGGTCTCCGCAGAAGGGCGCGATTTCGGACGGTCAGAGCGTTCACCCAAATGGGTGCCCCGTATAGGGCCATCGACCGCACCACCCCCATGTACAGGCGGCGGCAGCGAGCGCCTGGCCCCCCGATATTCGGAAGGAGCCGGCTCAGCGCACCAGCAGTCTGCATCAGTTTCGGCGCCAGAGTACGGAAATGTGGCCCGAAGCTCCACCGGCTGTCGAGGACGAGTCCTAGGTACTTCATCGTCGACTCGACAGCGATGGAGACACCGCCGACCACCAGTTGGGAGCCAGCTGGAGGGGCTCTCCGAGGTCCGTGAAAACACATAGCCCTGGATTTATCCAGAGCCACCTCCAGCCCCAACCGTCGGATACGGGCGACCACATGGGCAACACCCGCCGTAGCCAGCATCCGCGCCTCCCTGTGGGTGCTGCCGCGGGCCGTCACGAGGGTGTCGTCGGCGTAACAAGTTACGTCGACCCCCCGCAGAAAGACACCGCGGAGCACCCAATTGTAGCCGAAGTTCCACAGGAGCGGTCCGAGAACCGACCCCTGTGGAACTCCGCAGGACACCTCGCGCGTAGTCCAGCCGCCACGCACCGGGTAACCGACAGTCCGCTCCATGAGGTACGACGCCACAACGCGCCTCAAATAGCCGGGCACGTTGTGGTATCGGAGAGCCTCTGTGATGCAGGCCCAGGGCAGCGTGTTGAAGGCATTGGCGATGTCCAGAGACACCGCCAAAACTGCCTCGCCCCGGGACACTGCATCGTCAGCCAGGGCCTTTACCCGAGCGATCGCATCTACGGCGGATCTGTCCCGTCGGAAGCCGTACTGTCGGTCTGAGAGGTCCGGTCCCGTCCTCTCGAGGTGCTCGACGAGGCGAGCGGCGATAACGCGCTCGAAGAGCTTGCCCACCTCGTCGAGCAACACGATTGGCCTATACGCCGAGGGCGAGTCAGCTGGACGCCCCTCCTTCCGTATCAGGACCAGGTTTCCCGCCTTCCATTGACGAGGAAACCGGCCCTGCTCCAGACATGCGTCAAAGAGCGCTCTGACCCGCGGCGCAAGGGGACCTAGGGCCAACACCCAGACGCAGCCGGGTATCCCGTCCGGCCCAGGGGCGGCGCGCTTAAGGCGCATCCGGCCTATCCCTGCCTCCAGCTCCACCTCGCTGACTGCAGGGACAGTTCCGTTCGCCTCCTCGACCTCCTCCAGGGGGAGCACCTCGCGCAGAGATTCCGCGACGGCACCCCGCGGGAACAGTGTGCCGACCACCGACTCGACCAGTTGTGGCTGGAGACTATGCGTCAGCGGGGGAGCGTACGGCCTAAGCTTTCGCCTGACCATTTTGTACGGTCTCCCCCACGGATCGCTGTTGAGAGTCTCCAGAGACTCTCTATCGGCCGTCTGTTTGGCTACGACGATGGCCAGACGCAGCGCTCCCGCGGCCTCCCTGTACTCGGCCTTCAAGCGCTCCCGCTCCTGCTCCGTTTCTCGTACACGGCGCCGAGAACGCGTGTACTCGCGGCGGGCGGCTACGCATCGCATGCGCAGTAGCGCGATATCGTCCGACCACCAGTAAACGGCGTTTCTTGGAGGGCGTACGCCTGCTCGGGGCATGCCTGCGTCACAAATCTGCAACATGGCTGCCCCAAGCCTGCGGGCCTCCTCGTCTACATCCATGGGGCTGGTCGGACCGGGGACCCAAGCCTGCACCAGGATCGCTTCCATCAGGGCGTCCCGGTCCAGTCGTCTCAACGACCATCGCGGACCGATCGCAACGGGCGCCCGCCGTGGAACGCCTGATGCTCCGGAGGACGCGGAGACCTCGAATCGCACGTATCGATGGTCAGACAGTGTCTCCACGTCCTCCCGAACTCTCCACCCACGGACACGGCGTGCCAGGGCGACGTCGGCAAACGTGACGTCCACAATTGAGCCGCCCTGATGCCGCACGCACGTGTTAGTGGTGCCGCGGTTGAGCACCACCAGGCCATTCCGCAGCGCCCACTCCTCGAGAGCCCGTCCGCGTACGGACGTGGACGGCGAGCCCCAGGCCCTGGACTTGGCGTTCAGGTCCCCAGCCAGCAACACCCGCCCGGAGCGACTCCTGCGAATCTCGCTTTCGAGTTCCGACAAGAATCGCTCGAAGTCGGCCAGGCATCTGTTTGGTGAGAAATATGCCCCCACAACGAGCATATTTCCCACCAACGCAGATACAAAACCGTGCCCCCGCACCACACTTTCCAAGGCCGGGGAGCCTACGGCCGATCGACTGGCGATGGCCACCATGCCATCCCTGTCTCCCACCCAATCGCCACCCGTTGGGGCAAAGTAGGGCTCCGTTACTACCGCGAGGTGTATCGACCACTCCGCCAGGGTCTGGAACAAGAGGTCCTGAGCCCCGGAGGAGTGGTTGATATTCGCTTGGAGACAGCTGAGGGCCATATTAATTAGCCCTCAGCCATCGGAACCGTCTCTGCCCGAGCGGGAGCGCTCGTTGATGGGGCGACCGGTGGCGAGGAGGCCCGGGGGCCATCGCCATCCTTCGGTTTTCTCTTTTTGGGCAGGGGGCGACACGCTTTGTTCCCCATACGGTGGCCGGCAGGCCTGCCCGCAGCCGCGCATACACAGCAGTTCGGTACTGCGAAGCATCCTCGTGCCTTGTGGCCGGGTTGACCGCAGCGGAAACAGACTTCGCTGCGATCAACCTCGCTCTTGCACGTGGCACCAGTGTGGCCGGGCTCGCAGCACCGGAAACAGCGTAGGGGCCGGGCCTCCAGCAGTTTGACCTGCGCAGAGACCCAGCCCACGCGCAGTCTGCCCCCTGCAGTAATTTTCCTGGCGGCAGCGACAGGGCAACGTACCCATGCCGCGCCGAGGCCGCGGTCGCTCCGCTTCACCTCTCCCACCGTGACGTGGAACGGCAGGCATTCGCCCGCCTGGGCTACCGCGGCCGCCACGTCCTCGCTCACGACCGAATCATCCAAGCCGGACACGCGCATGTCAGCGCACTTGAACGGCCTGGAGACCCGCACCAGATCTTCGCCGATAGTTTCACGGATCTTGGTCGCGAGCGAGTCAGCCTTATCGTTGCCACCGTCTCCGGCCGGCACCTCGAATATCCGCCCGCCAGTGGCTGCTGTCCGACATCGGAGCGGACCGTTAATGCCGAGTCCAGCGAGATCAATGTTTCGCTTGGCCTCGGCAATAACGTTGGCGTAGGTCGCACCTTTCTCCTCCGCGCCGGGCCGCAGGGTCAGCACGACAGCGGCCGTCCTAGGCGGGCGGAGTTTCCTTCGTTTAGACTTTTTCGGCTGTTTGACCTTCGCCTTCTTTTTGCCCTTTCTCTTGGGCTTTTGCCATTGGCCGGGCTGAGGGACTGCCGATTGCCGAGGCTCCTTCTCCGTCACGACGACCATAGTTGGGCGTCTTTTGGCCGGGGGGCCTTTTGGCTCTATCACGGGCGGCTGTTTGGGCTTGCGACTGGCCGCAACCTTGGCATAGGACGGCCCAGCAGCCGCCGCCTCCTGTGCCTTCCTCTTTCTATCGGCCGCCAGAGGTGGCCGTACGCGCCTCGCTGGCAAGAGCCTCTCCTCGAGCGCTTCCAGGCGAGCATCGAGCATCGTGCCCACCTGGATCATGACCGCCCTGCTGATATCCTCAGCCGTTGAGGCTGTGGCGATCTGTGATTGGCGCTCGAGTCTCCTACTCTTTTTATGAGACCCCTGTGCGGAGATAGGGTTCTCTGGGGGCTGAGAGGGCGCTTTGAGATAGCGCGCCTTCACCAGCTCCTCCCTCATTTCCGTCATTTCGCGGCGCAGCACGTCAACCTCCAGCTGCAAGCGAGCATTCGCCGCCCGCAGAGCTCGCGTCTCCTCCGTGACTGTGCGGGAGCTCAAGACGGCCACCGCCTCCGAAATAGATGCCGCAGCCTGCTTCAGATCCCGCACAAAGGTCCCTTTTAAATGCCGGGATTTCGTGGCGACTGTGGTGATAATCTCCAGATCCTTGGCCACCCGGTCCTTCACCGCACCCACTGTTTCGTTCTGGGGCTCGTCATCGATCTCCAAGGCAGAGGAGGATCCCGACGGTGCCGAACACCGCGAAGACCGCAAAGTGTCCAGCCGGTCCATCAGCTCCTCCTCGGCTCTCAGTCGAAGCTCCTCTTTCTTCTGCTCGTTGAGACGAGCCTTGGCCTCAGCTAACCCGGCATACTCGCCAGTGGTTAGATCGTAGCCAATAACGTGGCATCCGGCTGCGACAACCGCCACCATATTTACCATCCCCACCTAATAACCTGCGACTATTCTCCTCTGCAGTCCTTACAATTTTAACTTTCAAGTTGATTTATCATGCGCCGTGTCAGCGCGTAGACGCTACGAAATGCTACGACATTAGTCCACGGCTACGTAGATGCAAAGAAAACATGAAGCCAAATTTGCCATACATTATTCATGATGGTTAAAACGTTATTGTTGTTTTTTCCTCACAGCGCCAGTATAATAATTTAGCTCTCTTTCATTTGTTTACATACTTCTTTGTGCTCTTATAATTAAGAAGCTTACAGAACAAAATAATGTAAAAGGTATTTTTTGACTGAAACAAAACGAAAAATTTTCAATAAGTTATCAGCTAGCCCATCCTACGCAGTGCCGGTATTTTTAAACATGAAACCATCTTTGTTTTATTTCCTACTATACCCGTAATAGCAAATCCTTAAACCTTTATCCAAAAAGGTCTTTGTTAAAACCGGTCTCTTGAGAATTAAATATACGAGTACAGATAGACAATTAAAATAGAAATTGACCTTTTCGCCGCATGGGGGTGGTTTTATCTACGTGATACATGTTCCCTTGAGCTGGCGAAATCCAACATTTATGTGCCACAGATGAGTCACAAAGGGTCTAATTTAGAAGCCAGGAATTATCTAGAAACAGATAAGTAAGGGCGTAATACTGTCATGTTATTAGGTATAATTTATTTATAGATCTAAGATTACAAAAAAATACGGAAAGTACATAATTGGTTTGGCAATATGTACAAAGAAATAATGTTAATGTAGCAAAGTCTTAATTTATTAATTTTAAATGTTTTCCTTGAGCGTTTTCAGCCTCATTATGAAATGGTTGTTTTGTGAGAATATTTTCAGCTCTTTAAATAAACACGTGTAGAGTTACTGCGAAATCACAGATGCACCTACATATTTATGTATTAGGTGCAATATATGTATAAACCAAAGTGATACTCTGTAGTTGAAAAACACAAATAGTATATTTAAACATTATACCAGTATGTATCGCGTGCTCGAACATGCGGTCAGTAAAAACAAGGTCAATAAGTCATAAGGTCAGTATTTAATAAATTAATTAGACGGAAGTTTTTAATCCGCTCTAAAAGCAAGTAATTTTTCATTTAAAAAAAGAGCAAACTCATGTAGGGTTTGCCAACCCGTAGCCCTATAGCCAATTGAAACTTCTTTAGGGTCAAAGGAAAATCGCCGGTAACCGTAACACAAGCAAAGTAAGGTGAAAATCGGAGTGACCCTTGACCCAGTGGAGACGAAACGCCGGAGCGTGAAAACCAGCACCATTTAAAATGCAAACGCTGAATTTATGTTCGCACGAGCATGAATTTTTCGTACCTTAATTTATTTGTAGCACAATATTGCCTACCACTTTCACTAAACTTATATCGAGTATGTACATACTCATAAACTTGGCGGTAATTAATTACTGTTCTCCTCCCAGTACTTTAATAATAATACAGTTATCTATAGTGGGGGAAGAAGGACTTTTAGAACAAGTAACAAGGAGATAATATTTGTGCTATTCGTGAATTCGTGAACTCGTGAACTATGAAAAGGGCACTCCACCAACGCTTATAAACATTGGACAGCGACGGACTAATCGCCTTTACAAGGCACAAATCTGCATTGCAGGTGAGCTGTAAATGCACCATTGCTTATTATTGTTCAAGAGACAGTGATGCCACAATGAAATAACAACGTAACAAGATAAGCAATGGGCGGCATTAGCATAATAATGCGAAACAAGGATTCATTGGCGTGCTGTAGTACGGTATACACGACGACCCGACGGCTTTATCAGATACGTAAATTATAGATTAACAAGTTCGTAATTTATATACTTCATAGGGTTGCTGGCTTACGGTTATGAAGATTTTATTGGACTATTCACAACTTCGAAACAATTAGCTGCTGCAATTATAACGCCACTGCCTGAGAGCCATATTTTTTCAGAAAAACAACGCTGACTTTGGACGAGCCCGCTACAATACAAGTAGGAATGATTAGACAGGCTCAGTTAAGTAATGAAAAATCTAATAAGTACATGCCACTAAAAGTCGACAACGGCATCTTTAGCCCTATCAACGCTTATCAATTTTTTATGTTGAAACAAGAAAAACATTTTAATTGTTGAGTTAATCATGCGGTACTTACGTAAGCACATACCAAGACGTAAATGCTCAGCCATTTATAGTGATTCTCCGAAGCTTAAACTTAAGTGATTCGCGGCAAAGCTCTACGACAGTAGAGTAGCGAGGGCGATTTACCTGTGGTTAGCCTGGGCGAGGATTCCTTGTACACTCCACTACATACCTGCTCAACTGAATTTAAGCATTAAGAAAGCAGCCACTGAGCACAAAGTACTAGATGTTTGTTCAGATTAACTCGATACTAACATTAATTAACTTAAATTATAGATAGTTTTCATTAATTCCATTCAGTTAGATTTCATTCAGGTTCGTAGATGCGCCTTAAAATTATCGACTCACGCCTAGAAAAAAACCAGTTAATCCTATTTTTAAAGTGTCTTAGGTTATCTATTTTTCAAGAGATATATACCTAGCCCCAGCTAATATAGATCGTTAGTTAAGACCACTTATTTTAAATTGAAAGCAATTCATATTTTCTTTTCAAGAAATATGTTTCATGCTTCAATAATTGCTACGATCAAGCAGCGAAGGAAATTGGGACTTTGAAAATTAAACATACCTTTGTAGAGTCAACGAATGCTCAATTACGTCTTCGATAACATTTCATCACATTACTCGTTATTCAGTAAAAAAGTAATGAGGACGATATTGCCAATAATAATCTTCATGGGACATTTACTTCGTTGACTTCACGTACATGTCGATTTCTACGTCAAATCATAAATTTTCTTTCGATTTACCTTGACAAGAACGATAAAATACCATTTAAACATGATTATTCGTAATATTTATTACATAATGATACACATATACGAGTACGTACATTGCAACTTCTTGTAACTTATTCTTTCTTAATTTGTGCATAGTCCAAGAATGTATATTTATAAACGAAAAACATTGAATAAAAAGAAGGTAAAAGAAAACTACCACAACACTCCACCTTTTTAAAGCCATTCCTAAAACATACTGCGACACTACGAAGAAAATAGTAAAATAAACATTGACACATACATCAACGAAAGTCTACAAGTTTGTGCAAAAGTGAGGAATAATCTTAACAAAGTGAAGTTTATACATTCGGAAGACATTCAATCAGACTTTAAGGCTCTGTATATAGTGGTTAGTCGCATTGCAGCTATGTATATAAAATGATGATATGTATATTAACCACATCATATGACAATAATTCATGTATAAATAAATACCTTTTGGACACTAATAATATTACCTGTTATACCGACTAGTTTTAGCAACAATACCTTACTTATAAAAAAGTGAGCTCGTAGTAAAACACACGTCTATTTTACAATAATGAAAAACCAATTGACCCCGATAATTATTCACCTATTTCAATACACAGAAAATATTATCTTCCGATTTTGTCAAAGAATGTTCTGAATAATAAATTGTCTTAGGATTACAAAAAGAATAAGACTCGGTTGCGGATAAGGGTTCTTAAGAAGAATAGCTTTTTAATTATTCATCGCTTGCCCCCACCAGCAGATGCTGTAGAAATATTCAATTATATAACTTAAAAGCTTTCGGTGAGAACGACGAATTATAATAAAAACAAGTCACAGAGTCAGCGTAATAAGAAAAAAATATAAGGCTCCTGAAAGAATTTCCACTGCCAAGAAAACTGATGATGCTTTCGAAATAAAATCAAATGAAAACACATAAATTATTTCATTAACCACACCAGTTCTTAAATTTTCGTATGAACAGAAAAATACACAATTATTTGTTACAGCAAAAAGAGTATACAAATTCTTTGTACAAAATTAATATTCTCAAAGTATGTAAATTGTGTGTTCATTTGCAAAAAAATATGAAATGCTCTCCGTAAAAGAAAATGAAGAGACAACGAGAAATTCAATTTCGTCTACAGACTTTTATTCAATCATGTTCAAATGTGATATGGTGTACTAAAGCTTCCATAGAAGTAACATTGATTTAAGGTTTTCTTTATTATTTATATGAAGAAGCATTATTTATTTTAGAACAATGCCTGCAAAATGATCGATAATGGGGGGCTATTTGTTTCTGATGCTGTTTTATAAATCGTAAATAACGTAATAATCGTAAATATTCTAGGTTTATGGTTACTTAAAACACATTATTTAGAACCATATGACTGCTTTAAAATACAAATAGTGGGTGGGTGCCCTTGCTTACCTATAATTACCTTTAACTTAAAAGTGTTTAATATACATTGTACAAATCGCTTGTAATCCAGACACGATGACAAATGGCAAGCATTACTTGAATGGGTATCACTGTATCATGGGGATCACTTGTGATTTCACAAACATTTACATGTTTCGAAGAACGCGTTAAGTTGTTACGGTCTTTAAACATCGTTCGAAGACTTCGGGATTATTTAATGACTTTCTACAGACAACTCCACGCTAACTTCCGACCTTCGTTGTCATTGGACACGACACTAGAGTACAATCCAGGCGTCGATCGGTGGCCAAATTAGAAAATATACATGATTGACAACGAATTAATTACAAATGTACACTAATAATATTTAGCGTGAAAATTGTATAAAATTAGCAACAATAATTGAAAGAATACAATGTCTAAGTATGTAAGCCATTATGATAGTTGTTAAGAGCTGATTTAAACAGAGCTTTACGAGATTCAGTTCCCGAGGCATTCCAAGAATACCAATTATGACCCGCAGAATTTCAAACTTTCGGCGGATAGTTCAAAGGTATGGGCTATTTCCGTGAGTCATGTGTAACGAGGCAATCTTAACTCGTTCACTATATTTGTTAGCGCTGATTATTTGTTTTATAATCGCCGCTAGTTAATCTAGATATTAATTATTATGGAAAAGCCTAAGTAAATATTTATGACCAAAACAGTACGACTTTTTAAATCGTGATTCCTGTGTACATTACATGTAATACATGCAAGTCCGAAACTAGATACGCCTTCGTGCCTTATTGGAGTACGATACCACTATCCCTAGAAAACGATTAAATTGCCTTAAGAATAGGCGAGGCCGAACAATTAATGAGACGCGAGAATTCAATAGGAATTTTTCGATATCCCGACGCCGGGAAGTGTTTACATACCTATCGTAGAAACATAGTTATCTAATACTAAATTAACTTCGCTTAATATATAGCGGTCGACCTCAAACTTTAGTAATAGATACGGCGAACAACGGAAGGGCCATTGAGCCTGTATATACAATGCGTTTCATTAGGGAGACCTATATAAAGCGGACTGTTAAGACAGACTAACAAGATGGCGTGACTATGTATATATGCGTTAATAATTAAACATTTTTCATCGAAATTATTCATGCAAACAATTTTGACAAAAAAACGAATGTATAAAATTGATAAATATCTTTTTTTTAAGTTATACACTTGTTATTTCACAAAAAGACAGAATTTAGTACCACAATAATATGTAATTGTGATGATGGGAATAGTAAAACTATGGAGATAATATATTGAAAAAGTGTTTTTATAGGGTCGTGCGAAGTTTTACTTATTCAAACAAGGCAGCGGAAACTCTCATCTGGGTCTCCAGTGGCGCAGCTGTCACCTAATTTACATACGCTGTGTGACAAGTCAACAAATTGTAAAGGAAAAAAATGGAATATACACCGGACACTATTCGTTACAAGGGCAAAAAATATTTGTTCTTAAGGCGACCTTTATCCATCTACGTCCCTAATCCTTTGCGAACATCTATGCGAACTCTCATGTCTTTCTATATTTATTTGTTAAGCACCTAATGCTTTGATTTTATTCTCCTGCTCTAGACTGCTCTAGATACTCTTTCTCTCCTCCCGTTCTTCTGCTCTAGATACTAGACTATATCAATTTACCATGACGCTTTAGATGATTTGATTAAAATGAAAGCTGGAAGATATTCACAAAAACAAAACGAAAACAATTTCCGTAACGCAGACACAAGCGGTGTCATATACATGGCGAAATAACGAACTAAATTTAAACCTTCTAAAAAATTGTTTTTCCATGTCCGCGTATAAAGGAAGCGAAAATAGTATTTGAATGTTATTGAAACGCGTACCGTCGTGCGACTTATACTGTTGCCAGAAATGCGGTGTAAACACCGTTCTTTGAAAGAATCCTAAATATAAATATGACCTTGAATCAATGTGTTTCAAGATCATTTTTATAAATACATTCGTATACACATAAGAAAACACTAAGTGATATATTATGCGACAACGTAGATAACATCTTGAAAACTATCTCGCATAGTAGAATATAAGAGAATTGAATTTCTTATTCATGTTCTCTACGTTTACTACATTTTCTACCCGAAGAATACGGGGTCGCGACGGAATTCTAAATTAAAATTACAAAAACAGAGCCCCTGAGACGAACATGTTTACGGATTCTCTGATCTAAACATATTATATGTATGTTTAACATGGAATTTTAATACGCAATGGATACTTACTTTATTTTATTTTGAACAACTTTATAGATATTTAAAGAAATAGTCAAAAACAAAACATACATACTTCAAGCACATTTAGAAGCCTGTAATCCAATGTACAAATGCTAGGATTCCTTTACAGTACCTATTGGTACAAGAAGTATATGCTTATCTTGAGGCGTCCGCCATATTGGATTTATAATGACGTCACCAAGCTAATCGTGGATTGTTATCTAAACCAAACGTGCATGCAACAATTCAGGTTGGGGTCAGCTGCCCGCACACACTAACGGACTAGCAAGGGAAGCAAAACAAAAGACAGATTTTTTTAAACTGAGTTAAAATAAATGACAAACATTACGGAAAAGGACCCTTGAAACTTAATTCACAAAAATATTTAATACTGCACTGATAAAAATAAAAACCAATAGTTGTGCGGACACACTGCACTCGAGGAATTACCACTCTGCATGGCTACGTACAATACTTCGTTAGTATTTCAATCAATGTAGGTACTTTTTTCGGGAATAAGGTTGATAAAACCAATTCAGGTATTTTAACTAACGAACGAACAATAAAATTTACATTGAACGGAATATTTCTCTTTACGTTCACATACAGACTGTACAATGGCTTTCATACGAAATACTTTCAAATTATTGTAACTAACATCACGTACATGTACTAATTACGCAAATCAAAATTAAAGTTTTATGTACTTATAACATACATACCTACATTTACTGATATCATATTGATGCAAGGTTTGCTTTTATGGGCTTTTTATCTAATATCTATATAACATATTTCGTTTAAAAAATTGGGAGGAAAACACTCTTTGCACTCTTTTTAATAAAGTGCAAATCGTTACTTTACGGCCACCCTTTAAAAATGTCTTTAAAGCAAGAATTCGCAAACACGTATCTCGTGGTTGCTTGTGTCCACATCGAGCTATTTGCACCTGTTCAGAGTTCACTTTACTGAGAACACAACAACAATTATAGAAAAGCCCGGCAGAGATCTATTCTATTTATGAATATCGCTAATTCTTGACATCAGGCTTGTCTTTGCCCTTAATAGAGATACTTAATTGTAATCATCAACACAACACTAGGTTATATTTATATGATAGAGCAATCAATCTATACGTAGGTACGTAAGTATGTATATACTATTTTTCTCTTTGTCAGTGTTTTTGTAGTCATAACACATAGACGTGGTACGGGATAGTGGAGCCTTAATTTGTTACAGGGCGGACGGGCGGTCGCTCGCGCAGACGTGCCCTGAAAGCCTGAACTGGACCGTCCGACACCAGCAAAATGGCAGTATAATTAAACCTCATTTATCCCTATTTACCGAGTCAGCTAATCCCCGTGGACAGTTCTTTGCCGAATTTATATTCATTGCAACAAATAGCGCATGTCGTAAATGACGCGGCACGAAAAATAAACGACCAAACTCAAACGGCAATAAATTACGGGTTTAAAATCGAAACAGTTGACACAAATCATTCTACTAAGCTTTAGCTTATTTAAATTACATTAATATTCGCATATTCAATAGGCCTAACCACCAAGAACAAAGGTAACAAAATCCCGAACTTATTATAATTGACCTTTGTGACTTGACAAAGTCTTTGTTTCGTCTGCCTAAAGACACCTTTAAAACGAAATCCAATAAAGATGATCTGGAATTGAGATAATTTAGAACAGTATCACGTAGACAAAACATACCCGTCAATCTTGTAAAGTAACAAAACATGTACATAAATACACCTAACTACCTATATCAGACGACACATCATGCTACATTTTTTCACTGACTGTATTTACGTACAATAAGCTTGGAAGTTTTTAACAACTGTTTCATATACCTACTCTTGTAAAAACCGCTGATACGTAGCTTTCAAAAAAAGAACAATGCGAACGGGGAAATATTGGATGTATTTTTTACTTTTCTAGTTTTGGAGTTCAATACCTACTGTTGATAAGCGTAACGTTAAATCAAAGGCGGCGTATAAAATTTGGTGGTTTACATACGTACTGCGATATACTCGTACTACACAGGACGTCAGATTGAATGAATATTGGTTTTGGTTTGGGATTCGGTTGCCTAGATTTTTATATCGTATACTATGAGTAAGTTTATAAGAAATAGCCTGCTACCAAGTTTTTTAACTTTTTTACTTTTTAAACGTTGGTAATAGTTGGTTGGTTAATTTTTCTTTCAAACAAAATTTAAAACATACTGAAGATGCTAGTAAAATAAATTTCAATACCTGAGTCAGACGTACATCTTGGACCACTAACAAAGTTTATCAATAACAGCATACTATACTTGTTAGAATAGATGCCGCCTCTTTAACCGACTTTAATGTCTCTTTATATTCTATACCATACTATTTCACCTAAAGCACACCTCCGTTTGTGCGTTTTAGTCTTTTATTTCTGAAAATTCATTTATTTGTTACAGAAATCTAGAACATTGTATTGTGTCGCTCATCGTAAATATCGTATATAAGAGCTATTTTCATTTACCGCTACAATCTAAACAAATCTATCAGAGGCGAACCGCAGTCTTCGCTGGCGACGGTCGAAAATGTCCGAAATTAATCCCGAAAATACGCTCCAGATAAGCCGTTTATCCTATAAATACACAATTTATTCTCAATCTCTCTATTTTAGAACTGAATGACAACCAAAATTTGATGTAAGAATTTTGAATTTAATTTTGTTATCAAATATTTAAAAGATATTACTTACAGTGGCGAATGACGGACGAAGGAACCTCAAAGCGAGAGCTATATTGCTTGAATCTGAATCAAACACGTTTTGTTTGTTGTATAATCCTTACCTGCAACAAAAAGCAATTTGTGTTATCTTAATACTAAAGAAAATATAAGTTCGTTAAACAAATTTATTCAACCGACTTAATTATTTGAAGCAATTCGTAAACTTTCCTACGTGTAAATACACTGACGTATAAAACAAGCCACGCAGACGAAATGAGCGCGAATAATAATTAAACAATAAAATGTCTATAGATTCAGAAAGTAGGGCTCTGTACACACTGGAGAATAAATGAAACATTCATCACTGTCGAGCTTTAAACTGGGTCCGATGCGGCGAGCGGGTCCCAGCTTTACATCAACCCCCAATGTACTTTGGTTGTATATACACAGAAACGTAACTGAGACTGCTCGTTTGACATTATATGTGCGAATCCCATTTATTATTGCTTGCTATAATTGGCTAGTGACATTCGATGGGGTTGGCATAAAAAATTTCAAAATACGAGTAATGTTCATAGATAATAATTTGCGGTTATTTGTTAACTAAGAATTCCAACGAACGAACGGTACTACATAGGAAAGCTTTAAAAAATAACCAAATAGGACGAAATAATTGCAAATTACTATGATTCAGTTCGAAAACGTATTCGGTCTTAATATATTTTCACATATCGATATTTACATATGTTCATGTATAGCAATATACAGATAAGTATCATTCATTCGAAATAGATGGTAAGCATAGAAATGAAAAAGTTTCCATAATATTAATATTTATCGAGTAAACTTGTGGTACAGAATGAGTCAAATGCTCTTAGTATTTGGAAGGAATCCCCTAAATCTTTTATTGGATGAAACATTTATATTGGTCAGTCGATGACTCTTCCCATAACTTTATAATAACTACCTGACATTACCGAATCCAAATATTATCTAACAATAGTAGGTAATGGCTGCCACACAAATTTAAACCAGCAATCATTCACAATACGCATTTCAAATACACACACTATTGAACAATTTGTAGAAAATGACATAAATAGTTGAATTAACGGAGCGAACACGAATATTAATGCGGCTCTTAAACATTTAACAATAGCGCCCAATACAATGGCAACGGAACAAATGCTGCAATGAAACTATCGAAATGCAAAATTCGCATTATACAACATGAAAGGAATATCCGTCGTTTCCAGGTTGATACATATACATACGTTTATGTAACAAAATAAAAATGCCTTGATTCATTCTCTCAGACGATTCATAATAAAGTATCATTCGGTACGAAACAAGTATAAATATTTTACTATAAAATAGCGGAATGTTTAATGGTACATGTTATATGTTACAGAGTAATTATATTATTCGAAGAACAACTAGTGACAACACTCAATAGTTACGTATGAGTTGGCAATCACAAATAGCCGCCCAACACTGCCGCCCATCGACAACCAACTCTACAAAAACCAACCTCCCATAGACAATGTACGAATGAGATTGTTAGTGTGGTTTAATGTAATTGGTAATATGTAGGTTTTAATCAGTCGTTTGACGCGCTAATAAGTTATCGACATTTACTTTTAAGATTTATTTTTTACGCATGTTGTGAACAAAAAATATATGAAAATTGTTTAAATAAACTCGTAAGGATTTACAGTAGCTCTATAATACCTCTACTTACTCGTTAACGTAATAAAAAAACTTGCCTTAACTCACATTTCCAAACCCTTGGGACAAAAGAGGAAGTTTTCTAAGGGCTTCGCAGATTTTATTCTGAACGCTCCAATTGTTGTGCCGCTTCACTGCCAATACATTCAAATATATTCGAGGTCCCTGCACATCGATTCCTATTTGTTTGGACTACTTTATTTTTCTTCCTTTGTAGATTGTTCGTACGCATTTTTCTCACTAACTGCGAACACAATATTTTGCACATTGAACTATGCGAAAATATTATTAGGTATAATACCTCCATACTATAAAGACTCTGTGACATGTACGGAGTATGACAATTTATAAAACAACTATGCCTAAACCCTCATTATCACATATACCCTTGGATTTAAGGGTGAAGTTTTCGAAAGGCTTTACGAATTTTGTCCCGAACGCTCCAATTGTGTGCCGCTGCGTTACGAATTCATTTAAATATATTCATAGTTCGTTCACACGAATACACGTGTCTCTGCTCTATTTTAAGTACTTAGTGTTTTTGGTCCGGATTTGCTTCGATTTTTGGATTGTCGGTAAAACACGGTATATCCGGATCAGTAACCATAGTTACACTTATATATTTCTACCGTGAAGCAATTGTAAAAGATCTAAAAAGGATTTGAAGGAGTTTAACGGTCTACTAGACGAGGCCGTCGAATCTTCCTCGGAATGCTCAACCTATGCTAGCACAGATAATAACTACACTCAAAATGAAAAATATTAACTCACTATTATTAAGTATTACCATTATTACTGACTAATATAAAGTTACTTTCGCATTTATAATATTAGTAAGGACTACATTCCATTACATTAAAAAAGCTCAGCTACAGATCAACCTTCCTAGTCTCGCCAGAATAATGAAATAAGGCATGAAAGTTGTATATAATTCTTTATGTATTTCAGCCTTGTGTATGATAAAGTCGAATAACAGTCTGTTGTTTTCCCTTAGATCCTTTGCAAGAAAATACGGCAAGGAAAAGGTTTGATTTCAGCCGAGAGGTTGCGACGCTTCACTACACTACAAATACACTAAATATATTCGCGGTCCCAGCAAGTCGATTTTTTTTATTTGGTCACCTTATTTCCGGTTAAGGTTTTACGTCCACTAGTGAGGTTATTTATACATCTATCCACGAACATGACGTGACTAGTAATTTATATACGACACTATTTAATTCTATAAATACGACACTATTTGTTATAATATGTAATTTTATATTCACCGTAATAGTAATAACGAAAGAATTTGTAAATTAATGTATATTTTTAATGTAACTTTACCGAAATCATCAAACTTTAACGTTATATATGTTTTTCACATTAAAGCTTTGAGTACCTCTCTCCATATTACTTTGAAAGCTATCGAGACCACTTAGCCGCTTTGTGTCAGTGTTCACTTAGTACGTACGAGTATTAAAACCACAGCACCAAATCAATAACCCGAAGAACGTAATGGGGAGACGTCTTTTATAACTAATGTTAACATCCTTATTATAAATGTGAACGTTACTCACGAAATTGTTAATAATTAGCTCTTTTGACATTTGCACATAAGACCCTATATAGGGTTTATATTATCATGCTAAGTATCAATCCTTCTTCGCCATTGTAGACGTAACCTTACAAATGCCTAGCAAATCTGGGCTGTCTTCACCGACGTCCTGCGTGATATCACTAAACAAGTACTAATTATAATTAGACAGGAATCTATTTTGTTTATTCTTTATTAAACCAAATAAAACAAATGATATAAAAGGCGGACTTAATAGTTAAGGAGAGTTTTGTCCGGCAGTAGACCAATAAAGGGGCAGGAAAAAAACATTATTTTGAAACAGTCGGAAACATGTGAGATGCCCGTTGACCTTTCCCCATCCATAAAGGTATTCAAAGAACGTGATGTTCGCGAGATCGAGGAAGCGTTGCGGTCGTTACTTTTTACTATTGTTGTAAAGAAAAGGTCGCTTTTTACACGCAGAACTGTATTATGGGGCTCGTTTTGTGCTTTAATAAGCCCATAAAGGTCCTTGTCGTGTGTACGCGTATGTTTAAATAAGACGTTGCAAATCCAATATTGAAAAATTTGTATTGTAATCTACAAGATGGCCGTCCCCGTGCGAGTATGGAAACTTACGTAAAATACTTGTACTAGTTTAACTATAATTTAAAATAGTTATCAGGACATCCTAGTAAATTAAAATGTTTCTGTTGGAAAAGAGGATGGGACATTCGGAAATGTAAAAATTTACATTTCAAAGAACCTGCATAATTCTGCGTCACGGCAGAGAACAATGTGCTCATAACAGGAGTTTTGACATTGTTATGGAGAATGACGCGGAAATGCGAATTTACGGCCTTGTTCCACCCCCGGCTAAATGAGTTCCCGACTCGAAATTGTACTTACTAACTGCACTTTATTTCGCCTTTCTTACATTATAAACATTTGTGCCTCTAAAATGACTGTTCTTATTTTCTACACGGCCCCCACAAAAGTTTGTTTTGTCTTGGTCAAACTTGAATGAGATTTCCCCGCGAAATCCCTGCGATTTTAATAATAATGCTATTGTCGACTGAGTTGACTAAAACCTGTGACGGTTACAGAACAATAATTTGTTTCTTGAAAATAAATTTTAATGTACCATATATCGATTAGTCGACCGAACGAATGGTATTGCAACTAAGCTAGGTAAATTTTTTCCTTGTTAAACTTGGCTGCCCTTGACATTTATGTCCAAGAAATACGGTTTAGTTGTTAGAAAAACTTGCATCGTTGGCTACAGAAATAATTTCGTACAATCCCGAATAGAACGAAAAAGCCAACAAAAAGTACATAGTTCTCATGTTTTTATTGTATTGCGGCCGCGGCGGCGCAATGTACCTACGATTGTTCTTTATCGTAATTGCCAGCCACCGGCTCTGTTCGTATTCAATCAGAATATACACGTTTCGTTGCGTACCTACACGTCGCAGTGGCGGATTAGGCTTACTCGTAGGCTTTTGATATAATAAATTTCGAACAATTTTTATGGTGATATTTTCCGATAAATATATCTGTGTAATTCCATTATACAAATGTGGATAACATTATATTAAAACATTTGTGATTAAATAAAACCTACATTTTCATACTGTTTATTCGTTTTATTTAAGCGCTTATAGTATGTCTTAAATTATTTGAAGATATCTATGTTTTTTACCTTAATATAATTCAATGATTATTACTTAAAAGTACCTGATTAGCTGATTTATTCAGATTAAAGATAAAAGCCACTATTTATCCTAAATATTAATTGAATATGTCAATGAAAATTTATGTATTATAATTATGGATCCGTGGCAATTTAACTACGATTCATAGTTCTTAAACATTTATGCGCTGCCAAAGGCCATAGCAATAAAGATAGCTAGATAGCGAACATTTCTGAAGATCTATAAAAGAAAATTATACCTTTTGGGTTGGCAATTGTAAGAGGCGAGTGCAATAATCATAAAATCGGCTTGTAACGTCACGATCCTGTGTCAAGAGCCTGAATGTCGTTATCTTTATGGACGCAAGATAACTTTAGCACTTTTCCACGTAGCAGTGCAAGTATATTTATAATAGTCTTCAATAACTCAAATAAATAAACCACAAAAATTACATCTCAAAAGTATTTAATAGCGTCAATATTCAGACACATCCACACACAGGTAGGTACTAGTTATTCAAGGTACACACACCTTACACCTTAATTAATGAGCGTGAACGTTAAACTTAGAATTGGAGAAACAGGTCCCTTCACAGTAAATAATGCACTATTGTAATGCTGTTTAGTGCTTTACCATGTTTCCAATCCTGATTATGAACCCTTTGTCGCTTTCTTACTTAGAACTCTTGTCCTTCACATCTTGGTTTACAGATAGTTGAATAAACTATATTAACTATATTATTTTGCACGTTCTGTAATAGGTTGTGCACGTAGGTTAAAACTTTGCTGTGGATATATATTTAGGTAAGTATTTGTGTAATAATTGTTAGCAGACCAAATAAATAAATAAAATAATACAAAAAATACACAGCGAGCGTAAAGGGTGTACAAGTATTACATTACCCACGGCGATCGTAAGAAATATTTTGATACATTCATAAACATAACCTGGAAGACTTCTCACGATTTATGTACCTACAGTTTGCTATCAGATTGTTATACGATCGTCATCAGTGCCATTACCACTAAATCAAATGGAAGTGAAACAATATTGACTGACACTAAATACTACGAGTATACTCGTATATACAGGTGAGTTTGGTTAGCGTGCGAGTCATTATTCACGGCGTTAATGCGATTCTCCGTTTAGCAGTACGACAAATCTACGTTAATTACGTGTATACTCGGCTTCGTTACGTGTACGTAAATTAGTACAATCAGACGTGATGCGCATCCCAATGGTAAGAAATTACCGTTATTAATATTTCACACGTACGACTCGTTCTATACTTAATAAATATTATTATTTTTAAATCCAGATTTCGGATTTATATCGCGAATTTTTTCAACATTGCAGTTAGTTGCTGTATTTTTAAACGTTCCTATAAGAAAAAAAAATACAGTGTTAATTTTTTGCTTTCAGTTGTTTTCGATATTTAGTCTTTTTACTGCGACACTGTATAAGTTCTGTGTATGAAAATTGTGGAATATAACATGAGTTTCTCTTCACATGATATGCTGAAAATTTATTCAGCACTCAGTAGGAAGAAAGTTATATGTATAATTGATATATGAAACTTACACTCACAACATATTTATTTTCTTTATTTATTATATCTACACATGTATGTACGTAGTATCGCAGATTAATAATGTGTTTAGATGTCTGTCTAAATCCAACTGTCAGAGGCGTTTCTTATCTCGTAAATAGCGCGACGCTAAATTTCAAAACCGTACTCAAACCGACAACTCTCTAAGGAACGCAATATAAACGCCTCCTCTACACAATAAATTTGAACAAGGGCCATAATACCTTAAGAACATTGTATCGCTTATTACAAAACATATATCTCGAGCTTAATTAACCCTATGCGTGCGTAAGCTGTGGTAATAGCAGAACCGTGTACTACTGTGTGCGTAAGCAAAACAGATATGTTAGGCAAATGGCAAAGTGTTTGTCACGTCGCAAGCGAATTACAATTTATATTGGCACAGAACGTATTAGTATGGGCAGTTGATGCATTGCCTGCAAGCCACGTTATAATCAGGATTAGCCTATTGGTTTGCGTTTCAATCTCACAATCCACAGTTTTGGCGTTCGATCCTGACGCACACCGCTAGTTTCAGAAATTATTCAATATCATGTTATAACATAAAATATTACCAGCTATAATGGCTATAATATAAAACAGCTTTAATCATTTTAATACCACATGTATATATGAAAAGTGTAGAAATCTGGAATTCTATAGTACGTAAGTTAACAGCGGATATAGTCGTAAAATGAAAACAATTATTTATTTTATATAAAATACATCACTCCAGCTTACTGCGGAATAGCATTTTCTTACAGCAAACTTTTGGTGATGTGGTGGTCATTGAGGGTACTTCGTTCTGTGTATAGGCAATTGTCGCAGTTAAGAGTCTTAACCACAACTTCTCAAATAGTATTTTATTTATTTATTTATAAAACTTTTATTTATCCCGCATTGCTTCTTCGTTAATTAGTGCGAAAATAAAGTGTTACACTATACATCCCTAAATATAATACACTTCATTCATAAAGATAAAATTGATTGACTTGAATTGAGTTTCAATACAGAAGGCGAGTCACGTAGCTCGGGTCTCGTTACGAACATGTTCTTAATTGAAACCATTCATATATTTAGTGCCGACATATATTTACATCTAGACCTTGTTCGTGTATAGATAAACGGCGTCCCTTTAGGCTCTTCTTCCTTTTGTATTAAATTAAGTTCTCGGATAATGGGAGCCATCTTATAATTGAGCCGCCGATCTGGTTTTGAACAGGACGTGTAGAGCACGAACAATGAGATTACAATAGAATAAGGATCTATATACAACAATTGAAAGTGAATTTTGAATTGATTTATGTAATTCACGTACTTGTAGATACGTGAAACTAAACGGGAAATGATAGCCAAGTGGTTTAAAATTCAGTTTCCCACTCTGGGGTTTTGGGTTCAAATCCTAGCACGTACCTCTTACTAGTAACGTTTGAAGGAAAACATCGGAAGAAACGTAAACAACTTACAGATATTCTAAAAAAATGTTAGTTATGAAGTGTGTGAAAGGTGGTGGAATAAAGCCTAAAATCATTTCACTATGAGAGGAGGAGACCTGCGTCTAGCATTGGAACAATACGAGCCGAAAAATAAATAGTACTGTTAACTACCCAAAAAAATTAAGACAAAAGGAAGTTACAATCTCCCGAAAGAGCTACGAAATCGACAGTTACGTAGCAAATATGAATGTATGTACATAGTAAGTTACATTTTGCCGCTGTAAACGCTATTTCGTAGCACTACTTCGTAGCGCTAACACCTAGAGGCAGCGAATTTTACGAGTCATTAGATTCTGAATACAGAATCACAGGCTGTCATGCGCACATCCTTTATTTCTTGACATCAGCATTTTCATAAAATTATGAATACCTATTTAATTTTATGATACAGTGTCCATCATGTTGGCGAGTTCGTAATTGTAGGTGTCGTAACTGGGTTTTTAAATAAACTTACAGTGAATATGTACATCTGTAGTTGAAAACGAAAATTAAAAGTGTATTATTCCATATGATTCGCCACTTTATAAGGTACAGTTTACCAAATTTCATTTAAATCTGTGGTGCATTTTTTGCATAATACATGAAGCAGAGGCAGACTGGGGCGATACTTTTTTGTACAATTTTTTCCCTTTTACATGACTGCTTATTAAAAAGTACTCGAATAGTTCATAATACACAATATTTTTTTGCTAGTTATTTAAATATTGTGCATTTGATTGCGGAAAATATGAGATCTACGAAGTACATAATTTACAGAAGTGCTCGCATTAAATTATTATGATTAAATTATCACAGCACGAAGGAAATTAAATATTCGAAAGCTCCAATGAACCGTGTTATTTTTATCAAAATTATCATAATAACAAAGATATCTTCTTGGTGTTTTCCGATGCGAGATGAATTTTCCGGAGTATCGGGAAGGCAGTAATTTTTTGAATATATTTTTTTTAGGATAAATATGCTTTTTATCTGCTACGCCCAATCTTCCGGGTGGGATTATGCCATGAAATCCCAATTGCTCCGACCGAGAATCCGTTTTAGGTATTTCTCTTATCGCTGAACCAATAGCGAAGAAATATAAAAAATTCCCTTGCATTACAAAAAAAATTCTACACATATGTAACAAAAAATTATTTTCACTGGCGACTGGTGACAAGTAAATATAGAACAGAATGAAAGGAAGTCCTTAAATGTTATCTCTCATTCGTTTCCGGTACGATCAGCGTCTTATCCCCGTATCGTTACATCGCTCAGAGCTCTGGAATAATCGGTTCCGTTAAAGAAGTTCATTATGCTTGCTACAATCATACGACGAATTTTGTAATAAATCTCTTCCAATAAATTCAACCTTCGTTAATCCCTGGATACTAAATTATACTCATATCTCAATGTTCCCTGAGACATATTAAGCGTATATATGTATATATACACCCTTTTATAGCTGTGATAAATTGTTATCTGATTTATAAATTGCCAATGAATATGCAAAGTTTGAAAAATATACGCTATCCAAGCAGACTGTTGATAGCACTCCACATGTACACTTTTATATGTAAGTTAAAAAGCCAGCCTCATTAAAAGTTAATAAGTAGATATTACTACTGTTCGCTCATGCATTTAATGGTAATTCAATAACTGCGCCTTTCGAACAGAACTCAGTAATGTACCCACCCGTCTCCACTCTCAAATATAATTAAGCTCTTTAAGATCAATTTAAAGTCCCATTAGAGATCTGACAGCAAGCAGAATCAGTAAACTGAAATTTTTAAGCATAGTAAGATGACGTGTTTAAGCAATACTCTTGTCAAATTAGCAGCTAAACGGTTACAAACAAAGAAGAATTCTAAATTCGGTCTGAGATGTTGACAAACGTGAAGTAGAGCTAGCTCGTTAATGTTAAACTGAACTTCACAAAAATATGGTACACGCCTACCATCTAAGAACACTGAATACTGAACTATGTTTTTGTTTTATCAAACCATGCAGTTGACATCAGCACATACAATAGCGTTTACATTTAACATCACCTCTACTGCTAAGCACTATCTATACCTATAGAACATCTTATACAGCTTCGAGGCTGACTTTAGATATATCGCAAACAATTCCGATGTGATTGCGTAAAGTCAGTATCGTTAGCGATTTATCACCGAATTTATTTCGCGATTCCAATTCCCTACGATGATAGAATCCGCGGCTCTCATCCATTTCACGTATGAATAAGCAAAGCAACGTCGAGCTGATACTGATCCACAGAGCTCAGATCCGCCATGAAATATGTATTGCCATGAAAAGGGTTCTACCAATTTTTATCTCCCATCAATCAAAGTTGAGCAGTCACACAGGAAATACATATTTTTGGAGAGCGTTCCGTTGTTTAACGTTACACATTTTTTCACTTCACGAAACGTAATAATAAAGTAGCTTATGAAAACCTTACCCTCTATTTTTAATGTATATTTCTGCGTGTCTGTGATTGCAATTGGTTAGTTGAAAATATTGCTTAATAAGTAGTAAGATAGCCTGTAAAACCTATATAAATATACATATTTTGTGTGATTTATGTAACCACATATTTGTAATGTATTTATGTAACCACAACCGCAGAGGCAAACCATCAAAAAAACACAAAAACAAATCCAGCTTGGTCGAAGAAAAGAGTTAGACCAAGCGAAGCGCTCGTTAAGCAGCTCGCTAACTAAGCAGGAGTCATTACCCGTAAGAACAGCTGTCGACTGATTATACAGCCTGTGCTTACTAAACCTGCCCTCTTCAACTAATCCCGACGTTAAAATTAATCTCGACCCAAGTAAGGCATTTACTTGTAAGTGCCGCTTCAGAAACCGAAATTATTTTTTCCTTATTTCCAACAACGGTCGATATAAAAAGTACGAGTCCTCATTTTAGGAACGGCCCACTTTATCATGAAATGAATCCTTAACGAAATTACCATAACGTTCGCTTCATTCAAATTTCAGACTGGCTACGACATTAGCTGCACTTTGCGTATTTTTAATGTCATCATTTATTTTGTCTATTTTTGTCTATTATGTAAATCGGGTACCTAATGAGCAGACAGCAGTCAATTCTTCCCATGTACTCGTATGTGAGTGATATCGACCCGGAATACTTCTGTAGATTAAAATATGTATTAGTGTTAACTGTTAATAAAATTATTAACCCGTAATACATGTATAAGGGTAATTTTTTTGTGGCGCAGGGTAAACCTAAAGGTACCGAGATGCCTAAGGCGAGGTAACAGGTTTTTTACCCACAAAATTTTAGCCAAAGACTTCGTAATTTCTACACGGATCTCATCGGTGTATATAAGCGCTGTACGTTATGGTCGTCAGTATGAAAATGGCTCATACAATACAATTCCATGTAGTTGGCTGAGTAAAAAGGTCAACAGATGGAAATACTATCAAGAATATTCACTTATGTAAATAATGCTAGTACCACAATAATGGGAGCCATAAGATTTTGGCAAGAGCTACGAGAAATGGAATACATTATCATTACGATCATAAGAAATATGATAATGTGAATTAAGAATTAATAATGTAATAAATAAAGACATGCATACTGAATCCTAAATCAGTGCAGAGAGAATATTAGTGGAAATAACCGTACAATAATTTATCTTAGTCAAAAATCAATTACGCGTCTCATTCCTCAATCAGAAGTCAAAATATGTATTTCTAAAATGGTAATTTTGGTGAAGCATAAACGAGTATTGATTTACTAAGACACTTAATGGTGTGGCATGTAGAAAATTTGAACGATAGCAAATTTCACGAAATAGATTTATAGGGCGAGTGAGATTGAGAGAATCGGTTGCGGAAGACCTAGACCTAGACTTCAAACAAACGGAGTACATATTTAATGAAAGCCAGCTCAAAGTACCTTAATGACGACTGATACCTATGTTAGAAGCGAATCAACTTTGTCCGGCCGGTATAGGGTGAAAATTCTTAGTCTCTGTCTATCTCTTCGGAATATAGGCGTGACTATAATGTATGTTTATATAAAAAATACTTCATAACTCACCTAAAATTTGCTTTACACAAACACGTTTGAAAGTAACGCTTCCATCACAAGCGCAGGGAGTACATTTAAATGTAATGTTGTAATATATCTTGGCCTTTGTTACACATTGTTATCTCCGTGCGTTTACTTGTGATGTATTGCCCGGAGTCTACGTTAAAACGACAAAATTTGTTACGCACGCAGTTATGAAGTTCGTCGTTTATACAATAAAAATACCGATATCACAATGTCAAGATGATATTACATTTTGCAAACGAATATAAAACGTATAACATTAAGCGAGCGATGAAAAAGCTAGACATGAAAAATTAGCAAAACATTTTCGCGGTCTTAATACAATACAAAGTGTCTCTAATATTTTAATAAGACATTTTTACGGTATACATGACGTAATAATATTGGTTCTTTAATTTTCTTCAAATACTAAAAACTCGCATTTTTCCCCGTGATGACTCAACCATTCATATAACGTAGTAGTCAAAATGTCATCAAAATGAATTTATTGTGGTATTGGCATACTCGTATTCGTTACCTACTTTAGATTTATGATATTTCCCGCTTCCATTGGAACAATTGACATCAACACAGACTTACAAATTCGAAAGAATTACATAACAGTCCGCACAATTATACATCAACACAGAATAAATTAAAACCAAATAACTAATTACGTTTTAATTAAATAAAGAATTATTTGTACAGACAATGTCCCGAAATGTCGTAAGAACGTGTTTTTCATAAAATATTTCGCTCTTTTAGCGTCATATCCTGTACGATAATTACTAAACTGCTCTAAACTGCCTAGTAATTAGAAATTGTTCATTAAACCGATACATTAGTTTTCGCCAAACACAACTACTGATGAAACATAACACACCTATACCTAACCACCACGTTTATCGGAAAAAGTATTAAAATATAGTACATATGTTTTATTTCGGCCTTTATTATCTTACGAGTTACGTGTTATGTTATGTTGTGTGATGTATCTCCCGTGCCGTCGAAACAAATTGTATTAGGCTCGCGTCTCTTACCGCTTGTCATTTGTACACGCCTGCCGGCCTGCCAGCACAACGCGAACGTTACGAGCACGTCGTCGGTTCCGAAATTAGCAAATTTAAAACTTCCACAGTAAACAACCACATATTATATTTATATATACACTTGCTAGCATTTTCCAGGGGCTTTGCTAACACAACAGTGAATTTCCAAAAACCGATAATTGCAATTTTTATCAACATTATTGAGTATAAAAATAACTAAGTTTTGTAGTCACCCAGAAATAATAAAAATATGACACCTCAGTTATTAAATTTTGAAATTTATGGTACCGCTTTTGCTTCGCTACGTTTCGGATTCAAAAAATCCACTTGTTTATATTTAATTATCTACATAATATAGTACCTACTTATGAACGCATAATCATGAAAAACAGGCTTAAATTTCCTGTGGCGATATAATACAAACTGACCATATTACGAACAACATATTATCAATGTAATAAAAATTATACGTCTAACTACAAAATATGTACTGTGTATAAATAATATCTACTTTATATCATCATTACCTACACTGAGAAACAAAAATGAATCAACAATACGTTGCCTATATAGCTGTAGGCAACTGTAGCAAAATAAAGTGATAATATCGGTTTTTTCTCGCGTCTTAAGAAAATAATACCGATAAGCAGGTGCCCTTGTAAGGATTGCGGGTGGGTTACCAAGTAAGCACCGTCAATCTGAAAGCGAAATCTGATGAGCTCTGAGATTACATTATCGAAATACACCATGACTTTACCAAAGTTACTATAATCCAAGACAAGACGGTTTTTTTTTTCATATTTCACGTTCAACCTCCGGAGCCCTCAGATTTATGGCTATCGCGGAAAATTAAACTGTAACGCCTCTGCCTAAGATATTATTGAAGGATCCTTCAAATTTAACAGATGATACAGCTGCTTATCAATAGGGGTAGGTTTATCGGACGTGCTGAAGTGGGTGAACCAGGAATAAACTTGAAATTGAACAAGCTACGTATTTTATACACAATATATCTGTAGTCCTATCCCCTGACTTCACAATAATGAGGTATGTACAGCTTCAAATTTAATATTATTTGCTATGACGGTGAAGAAAAATTTCGTGAGGAAACTACCCATCTTGGTGTCTTCCGTAATGTTTTCTAGGGCGTGTGCAGTCGTCCAAGTGGCTCAAGTCATTGTCAGGTAACAGTTGACCCATGTGTTAAGTTTTAAACGGCTCAAAAATCAATTACAGAATATTTAGTTACAAACACATATTTTCCACGGTTGGAGCAACGGGGTTACGAATACGATAACGTTCTTCCCGTAAGCAAAACATTTTTTTCTGAAGCACTTTACGTATCATAACTTTTAAAGACATATTATGGAAAGCTCTTGAATAAGTCAAGAAGCTGGAAAGAAGTATAAGAAGAGAAATTCCGTTTCGTTTTGAACTTGTCCTATGTAGGTTTAGCCTAAAATGAGTTTGTTTTGGAAATTCACTTAGATCTGTATAGGAACTTATGTATGGATTTGGCTGATAGAGATATTTGTTTTTAGATTGATGTTTGTAAATCCTAGATCGATAGTTTGTAAATCCTAGATACATTGTTGCGATGCGGCAAAACAAAACTACAACAATACCTAGTATATTTTTGTAAACGACCGGTATTTTGCTTGAATAAACTTATTGCATACTAATATTAATAATGCGAAAGTAATTCGCCGTCTGTCTGCTACGCTTTCACGGCCAAACTGCTTGGCTGACTGTAATAAAATTTGATATGGGGATGGTTTGAAGCCTGGGAATGAACATGGCTTACAAAGAATGTGCTTTGTTTTACTCACTATAAACAATTTAGGTATATATTTTTATTGGTTGAACGTTGAAATTGCACCTCTTTTGCACAAAATTACCAGAGGGTAATATTGTGCGAAGAGAGCCTCGATTCATCCACACAGGAGTGGAAAAAGAAAGTAGCCTATATCTGTTCTAGTCACGACTTCAAACTTTCTTCATATTGATCTCTGTCATAATTAGCCAAACCTTTAAAGCGCGAGAGACAGCGTAATATTCGTATTCATAAAAGTAATATGGATTTCGTAATGAAAAAATATAAGCGAGTATAAAATGGAAAATTCGCATTGACCCCATAAACCGGGGAACTTTCACATATGCGTAACATGTTTCAAGGTTCTAAAACAGTATAGAAGAGCCACCATTGTTATAACCTCATTTATCACAAAAACAGTGAACATTGTATAACCGTTAACTTATAATATCAACCCCTTTGAGCGTTCGACGCGAGGGCGGCGGCGCGTTCTTTCCATCCGCCGCTGACACCGCGATGCAATAAATCAACCGTGAACAGCACACGATGGAGATAAGGACGAGGAACAAAAGGGCTCCATAAATCGTTATTAACTACCGCCTCGATCGCTTGCGAGTCTCGAGTGTGAGCCGAATATATCGATAACGTCGGTTATTTTGTCAAAATACAAGTATATCTTCTCTTATATAAAAATCCCGTGTCACGGTGTTCATTTGCGCTAATCTCCGAAACCACTGAACCGATTTCAATGAAATTTTATTGATATCTATTGATTGGTCCAACTTAAAAGATAGGATTTTTTATCTCAATTAATAATCTCAATTTTTTATTACAAAATCAATGTTTTCTTATAGGACAACACTTAGTCGGACAAACATCATAGTACGGGATTTTGACATATTTGACATATATGATTTGACATAAATATAGAGCCACGGTAACGCATGGTCAGGTGTACTAGTTATTCAATAAAAATCAAACATTTACAATTATCACATTATACCCACATATAAATGTCGGCGGTCACTTACTGCCCGGCCAGTGGACGTTCGCTGCGGCGAATTTTCGCGCGGTACACACCGATAAGCGCCCAGCTACCAAAAATAAATGTAGAGAAATGTACTAATGATGGCGGGCATAACGATTACCATTTGTTTTAGCAGTTTAGTCGCAGCGAATATCCCGTGGCCAGGCGGTTAGTTTTTATAAATATAATTCTATTTAAATGAAACCACATACTTTTCAGCAATGTATCTCTCAATATATGTACAAATACTGACAATTATTGCGTACATTTTTATGAAAACAATTCACATGATAATTTAAGGGTAGGTACTTTCATGTTCAGTCGTACATAACAGCGTCGCGACATAAAGGGTTCTTTTGTGCCTACCTAATAAGAAATAGGTACAATTAAGTTATTTAATTTGGACTCGCATTTACTCCACAAGCGTGAAGTGTAACGAAGTATGAACTCCGTGATAAAGGGCATCCTTCGTTATTAACTACCGCTTAATCCCTTCTTAAGCACGATAGTAGAGTTAGGCGTCGGTATAATGAGGCTGATGTTATATCATTCATATAGTTACTGCTTTAGATTGTTTGTAAAGCAATAGATTGCGAGATGCGTATATCGTATATCAATCGAATATGTCACTCGTATATCCAGTTCATCACTTCTTCACAATAACTTCAAAATAAAGATTGAATATCAATAGCACTTGCGCGCCAACTCAAAAAATCGCATATTAAATCTATATATGAACAAACGAAGGAATCAATTCGACGCTATTTTATTTAATTACCATGTAATTAAAGGCAACAACAATGAAAAACAATTCAATATTTTGGTTAGTTTAAAATTTTACAAATGTCATCGTATCGTATATCTTTTTTTAGGGTTCCGTACCCAAAGTGTAAAACGGGACCCTATTACTAAGACTCCGCTCTCTGTCCGTCTATCCGTCTGTCTGTCTGTCTGTCTGTACATAACAATAAACATGATTATAGATGATAGTACGGAACTCTTGGTGCGCAAGTCCGACTCGTACTTGGCCGGTTTTTTTAATATTAATTTTATTTTTTTTTTAAATATTAATTTAATCTTATATTTTTTTTGTAATATAAACTATGCTTTTACTCATTAACATTATACTAACAACGTAAAGATGATATTTATTCATATTGTCCACTTCGACGGAGTCAATTTTTTATTTTCTTACCATATGTTGCTTAACGTATAGCCTTCTCCCATAAAATACGCGTTTCACCATATAAATGGATCGTCACATTACAAAGTCGCACACCCGCTTTTTATGACGTCATGTGTATCCGAAGATATTGTCCTCTCTTTTATGGCATGACGTCAAAGGATTCCTTTCTTAATACTACAATTTTATAACCCACCAAGTAATGTTCACGGTTTGATTTAAAATGAGAACTTTAGATGCCGTTTGCAGTTTAATAAAATTTTGTTTTACGAGTAGGTACTAACTGAATCTTATATTTTCAACATTAAGCGTAAGATTAGTATTGAGTTTTATAACTTTTGTGTAGATTTACGAGGAACCTACCTGTACCCTTATGGGTGTCCTACATTGTATCCTTAAATGTACCCTTAACTTTTATATAGGTACTCTTTCAGATAAATATACATAAAAGCTATGAAAACGAATATTACTGTGTTAAACACGAGGCTCGCTAAAAATTAATT
Source organism: Aspitha aspitha aspitha (assembly GCA_018246895.1). NCBI lineage: Eukaryota > Metazoa > Arthropoda > Insecta > Lepidoptera > Hesperiidae > Aspitha > Aspitha aspitha. The sequence continues at coordinate 21,297 of DWGJ01000050.1, read as the reverse complement.
TCAGAACTGGATAAAATAGAAAAATGTATAAACCGTGTTTCATTCAAGGTTAAAATAACCAAAAGAAAAAGGGACAACATAAATACACACAAATTAAAAAATATTACATTTCGATTTTCATATATCAGATTTTAGGCTTTTATGACGTCTGAGAATATTGTTGCGAAAGCAACTATAATATTGTAATAAAAATATTTTCGCCTGTTTTATCTTAACGCAGTGGTACCAATACAAAAGAAAACTAACCGGCCCCATTATCCGCCCCGGGAGAATTCTTCCGTAGAAGATAATAAGTACGAGAGTAAGCTTCCGCCTGGTCACAGCCTTAAGGAAAACAAGGTTCTGGGATATATTTCACAATAGATTATCGAGACACCTCCGACCGGAATTACTTTTTGCAAGTTTTATTTTGTCCATTTTCAATTACGATCTAATTAACTTTCAACTTGTAATTATAATTATATTATTAGTTGATCGAACACAATGAATTCAAATTTAAATATTGACTCAGTGACCCAAAAAAAACCTCAGAATATAAAAATAATTGTAGATACCTACGTTGTAGACTGCACCTCACTTACAATTTTAAGAGCAAGTAGGTATTGAAATATTAGCGTATACCTAAATAAAAAACCTACATAATATCAGTGATAGTACTGTAGTCACATCATTACAAGGCTTATTGTGTTTATTGTTATGTCAAGCTATATGTATATATTTAAAAGCCACAAAATTTATTTATAGATTTTTACAAGACAGTCGCGAAAATATTACATCAACGGTAATTCAGTTAAAACACTAACTTTGATAAACCCGCAAAGTAATGTGACATTGAACACTTATGACTGAAAAGCCACGTATAACGTTTAATTTTAATAAAAGATGTGATATAATGAATAACTATTTTCCAAGTCATAAATATTCTACGTATTTTTGCCTCTTTGACATCACAATTTGTTATCACAAAAATGTAATCTCAACAGCGTTAAATACGTTTCAAATTGATTGCTTAGTGAGACGGAGTAAATACGGAGTGACAATAAATTGCTATTTTCGAGTGATCGGCTCCTTGAAATGTAAATCAGTGTTAAGGCTGCGCATACAAACTGTACTTATTCAGGAATTGTTATACTTGACACTGTATGATAAAACAAAGTCTAAAAGTGTACGTTTGTGTATCTTACACCGTGGACCAAGCAGGACTGAACTTCCTCTAGGTTATAGAACCGCAGACATTGTAAAGCAGGCACTTTAAATATTAATCTAAAGCTTAGCAAAATACTATAAATATGTAATGCCATGCAATGCTACAGCCATAATAGGCAAAGTCAACAAATGTCACTAGGTATTATGAAAAAAGTAGTAAAAAGAGATAAAAACTATTTCTCAATGCTTGACAAAATCACAGAACTTTGTTACGGGTTTGTTATGTTTACAGAATTGAAACTAAAGTTTGATAGTAAATTAGAATGCGTTACATAAAGGTGTGTACCGGAATGGTGTTGTGATATCGTTTTTAAATGCCTTCAAAATATAAGGAGATAATTAGCATTAAAAATTAAATACTACTTCTTATACCAATGTAACATTTTAGTAGTCATTATTAATCAATAGTTTTTAGAACGGAGCCTTAACGGTCCAACCGTACGTATAAAATCAAGATGGCGGACGGATGTTTTCACGATTTAATAGTAATGTGCCAAGAGATTCACTGGTTTAATTATTTGTAGCAAAATCTTATTCTTATTTTAAGCACACAATTCCTTGAATTCAACGTACATAATATAAAGATTTAATACGATGCAGTTGAATTTATATGAAAATTTTTTGTTACAATATTTTGTGTATTTTGAATAAAAATCTTAAAATTTCATGTGTAGATCTCTCTAAGAAATTATATTATCTTATTGCTTTTGGTACAGCAATCATTTTGAAATTATTAAGAATGTAGAAACCATGTTTTTACATACCTACATACATACTTGTGTATAAACAATTGACCTGTATGTTTTTCTATTTATTTTTCAATCAAACAATATCAAAATATTAAGTTTGTTGTAATAAAATGATAATTGTGTATTGTTGTAGCAAACAAAAACAGTTCGCGTTAACTCGTGACCGCCATAAAGAAAGCGTTCCATAAAGATAGTCATTACGTAGATAGAACATAAAAGAAATGAGTATAAATCAGAGATGTCGGCCATTACGCGTGAACCGCGATATTGTGTGCTCTCCGTCACGTTTGTACGACGCAAATGTTACGAGATAATTTATAAATTTACAAATAACATTACATAACACGCAATGTTCTCTTCACGGTTTAGAAAAAGCGTGCGAAAAAGGCGCTTCCGTTTGATCTTAAATGGTCCCTAACGCCCGTAAATCTTGATTTCCAGCCTTATGCTATTCCTATACAACAATGATGTTATTTATACCGCTGACGATATATATTCATTTATAGACGCATTATTGAGCTGAAGTCCAATATATCTTGATCCAAATCTGAAGATCAAAATAGAAAGGCTCGTGTCCAAGCGGAACCGAAACCACTGCCTTTTCTGTAACTAAATAAGTATATAAATATTTTGTGTATTTCGTGATTTACTGTTCATTCTTATAATTCGTATGTACCTATATTAGAATGTCTTTACAAATCATTTGTAATGTGGGTTGTTGTAATTTACAGTTGGAAATGAGAAAACATAGTCAAATTTCATCGATATTTAAAAGTTAACAGATTTTGAGATAGTACTACGCAAATGGATATACGTATTAATATTAAGCAGTCAACATTTTTGTTCACAAATGAAGTGATATTAGTCAATGTAAATTTATTATCTTTGAACTAAGCTATATGTATACGGTTATTGCAAGACAAAGTTTGTTAAGTACCGTAATGTAACGACTCCTATACGGCTAATAGAGCTCCCCTATTCATCACGATAATTGCTCAATACATAATTTAGTTAATGAGTGTACGTACTTCGGATATTCAATACCATGCATATCGGGTCGTCACGAATTGTATTGGCAATTTGGCCACAACAGACTCTATTAACATGAACAACAAATGTAAATGCAGCCTCGCTGTGGCCAAATTGACAATTCACTCTCGAATCACTACGATGCCATATCGGATGCCGAACAACGAAATCAATTAACACTATCAATGGGGAGTGTCGTAAAGCTCGAGTTCACAATTTGGCTCGCAACACTTTTATTCATGCATTTATTACGCCGATACACCTACATATATTTTAGTATTATTATTATCATTACACCATCACGCTAAGACCGTAAGCCGATATCAGCGAGCACTAAGCACCATTATCTCTATCCTTGTTCATAATGCCGTCCGATTGCCTTGTTCATACATATATAAATGTAGGTATGTGTATATGTAACAATAAAGTGAGTTCTAAAACGTAACACTAACAGTACCGCCACTGAAACGAATTATACCGTTAAGGATTATTGTAGTATAACGGATTTCAGGATTTGAAGCAGAATTGGTCTTCAGCGACACATAGAATTTTGTTTCTAGACTACTACCTAATACTATAGATATAAACTGGCTATAATGCCCATTAATAATGAAATAGTTATTTATGACTACGAGCTCACCTAATAGAAGCTAGAAGCTTGCCTAGAAGCTGCCTATTACCTCTTGACTTGAATCATTCCAAGTTGTAGGTATCTTGTGGCCTTTGCTATCTCTATAAAACAAAAAACAACTATCCGACCTTAGTGCTAATTAACAAACTACACTTTAATTTGATTAAACACTTATGTACGTACGTAGCAATGCCTTGACTATTGAATAATTTAATGTCCTTTTATGCTATAAAATGTTGCGTACTCGTATATTGCTGGCAATGTTCGCAATTATATTTAGTATCTAAAACATTCCGCCACATTAATGTGAATACCTGAATTATTAATGTGAAACAATCAACGTGCACGGCAACTGTTATTATGAACCCGCTTTTATCTGTAATTCATACATGAGGTTATCAAGTTATATTGTATGTTGTCGGATACAATATCCGCCGCAAACCACAATAACCAGCGGCGAAATTCCTAATATGCTGAACGTATCACATTACAATACCTGTATCCATAATGGTCTCAAAACACTCTAGAGACAGGTATATATTACCATCCAATTAACGGTCCCTCGTAAATTTTCCTTCGGATATTTTCAAAGAAAACTCGCAAGTCAATTCAGAGAATGCTGAAGAAATACATTTTCTCAGTAACACAAGCTCGCTCGGGATCTTATTAGCATGCGATCGTATTTTGAAACCTAAAGAAAACGTGCACTAAAAGGAGCAGTTAAAATGAAAATAGCTTGTTAACTTTAAATTCTTTGAAGAAATATGAGTTCATTTTGTAGCGAGTGATACCTTTAAAAAGTTTTTATTAGCGTTTCTAGTACGTTAGGTATTTTAAAATAAACTAGAAATTATTGTATTACATGATAAAACGAATGAAGTCGCAAGCTAAAATAATCACTTTACCGGACATGGAGGTGAAATTTGAAAATGGTAGTTTAGCTATTTGAGCGAAAGTTCAAAATGAAATGTGGAAGTTCGTTCCAGGTAGGGTAACTTAATTTACAGGGCCAACGTTCGAAGCCAATCGTCGTGTTTGCGGAAAGCTCGAAGACGAGCTATATTTTAAGCGTCCCGAGACTTTTTCGAAACGTGAGTCGAAACGAAGGCACTCGTTCGCTCCACACACTAACGAACGTCTATATAAATATGTGTTATATATTACAGTTTTTCTATTTCCCACGCCCATTGATTGTGTAACACGCAAATGGAATACTTATATAATCCACTGGGGAAGGTTCATACTTGTACATATCTCAAGTTCAAGTGAGATTCACTTGGAACGCTTGCGCTATCGTTCATACATTATAATTGAAAAAGTATAGCGTTAGGAGGCAAATATATTAAAAAACTTAAAGGAAAAATCTATATTAACATGCATCCAAAGATAGGCATATTATGCTGTTACAAGCTTTTTCATATACCGATATTGAAATAAAAGAATCTAACTGTGCATTGTTTTCATAATTTCTAAGTAACGTTAATTACTTAAACAAAGTAGGTACCTACGCGATGAGAGAAATTCGCAGTTTCCACCTTCGTAATAAACAAAGTTCCTCTGGAATCACCCACGCATTGGTGAAAACTCTTTCAACATTCCTTACGCACTTCCTGGGATAAATGCGTAGAAATAGACAGACACACACGGCTAGGCAATTGTCTTTTATATTATGTAGTGTTATACAACACCGTATTTCTTAGTCATCATAAGGTTATAATTAATGTAATGTATGTGTAATAAAACCTTGTTTCGTTTAGGTACACATCCTGAATAAATTGTAAGATTGATTTTTAAATTTTAAATTAGGAACAGCTCTTTTCGCTACATACTGTTCACAATTGGTAATAAACCGTAAAAGATCAAGTGAGCATTGCAACTGAATTACGAGTAACATGCCCGACCGATCGCAGCATTTAAGTAGGTATAATAAAGGCAGTCTATGTCTCAACCGACTAAAAATTTAAGGAAAGCAAAATTCATACTTCACTCAATCTACACGAAGTGTCTGCTGTAGATTTTTTTCCTTCTTCGCCTTTGAATGGTAATGAGGACTCAGAATATTTAAAATCTGATTAAATCGCCTCGCTGTTGCATTGTCTCCATCAACGGATGAAGATTAAGTTTCTCGTCTCGGCATTTTCATTTACGACATTGTACTGTACCAATTTTAAAATACAAAGTTTCATATACTACCTAAGTACATACAAGAAAGAAATGACCGGTTGATGATCAGTACAGATTTGAAGATAATCACGTTTATGATGATGTTCAAGAAGAAACGAAAAGCATAAAATCCTCCATGACTTATACTGAATCTTAAACCGACGAGGACTTAAGGACTATCGACGAATTATATTACGTACATACTGTAAATATTATTCAGAGTGTACGTTCGAGTATCGTGTAGTTAAAAATTACCGAGTATGCCGAGTCCCAACCGAGTTTTAACCGAATTATTACCGAAGACGTTTTTATACGCAATCATAGTTGAGACGGCTCACACCCACGAACATTGGTATTCAATTTTACAGAACGTTTCCTTATTAACTTCTTTCATACTTCATTTCCATTTATTACGGTCAATGTAATAACACCGGCTGCGATATTGAGTTTTTACTCGTAATAATGTGGGCTGGCATAATCCCGAGTTTCGGAACGACGCGGCGCGGAGTCTCGCGGAATTTTCCGCACCATTTACCAAAGCTTGCCGTAACCTTTGGTGAGATAACAAAACAAACCCTCCCTACACCATGTTTGACTGCCGTTAATACACCTGTTCCAAAAGCCACGCCGCAGCCTACTTATAATCTCTTAATCATTTGTATCTGTAATTACGCCAAATGATGTACGGTTGAATAGGACTCTATTAATACTAATGTACTGTAATCAAGATATAGCGATGATAATTTTGAAAGCATAATGCTTATTAAGCCTTTAACAATTAATCCTAATAACAAATTTCATTATTCAATCACATTTATTATTAAAATTGTATAATACGTAAACAAAATGCAAATGTACTCAAAAACATACATTTTTTACAGCAAACTAGCTTACCCTTTTATACATAGTTCAGTCGGGCCTAGTTTTCAAATAATTGCGTTGGCGAACGCCTTTTTTTTCCCGGTCATAAAATTGGGCCGCTATCTCGAATTCAGCCAGCTGCGTACAATTTTACAGCACGGCAACCCTCCGCACAACGTGACCGGGGTGACAATGGACCTCCCTTGTTACTCGTACACCCGATGTCACCATAACTATCTACACTTGTACTCTAAGGGTTTCACATTTGTATGTATGTTTCATGTAATAGAAGCACTTAGAATGACACCGCTTCTCAAAGGTTTTGACTTATTGATTTACTGATCAAGTGCTTTCTGAACCTCGCCACTGGCAATCGTAAATCCATAGAAATAGTGTTCTAATATTTCAACGAACTTCCAGGCTGCCATTATTGACCTACTGTATAAAATACGCTTAATACTCGTATTATAGTAAGTAACTATATCACATTTGATTGAAACAGGTATTGTATATTTTTATATTCTTTTCTGAAAATCATGCATCGTAAGGAACGCTTATTATTGTAATATAAATATATTCATAACCAGAAGCAACAAAATCATTATACATATGTATATTATTACATCATTAATTTACTATTAATAAAGCAATATTTATCAATTACGTAAATATAAACATTTACTGGGGTAGACGTACGCAATAATTACAAAAGCTTTCGCTAAAATTATCCACATTCCTGATTTAAATGTTTATAATATAATAATGACAGTTAATTGTAATTTAATTGCGGATAATTTTAATTGGTAACCAATTTTCGGTAAAAAGCTGCTTTCGTTGGTGGGTTCTCATTTTGATTTTTTTTTCTTTTAGAAAAAGATAAAGTATGTCCGTCATGCCAACTGTTGTTACCTATTTGGTCAACAAACAGACCTCAGATAACTGTTTCTGTTTCTAAAAAATGCTTTTTAACTAATTATGTGCCTTCCCGTAAGTTGATAACACTAAGTGTGTTTACTGCCTTATTAGACCAGTGCAGCTTGACGAAAATACGAGTGAAATGTACATATGTCTATGTTATACATACAACTATCCTCGCCTACTGGTCGAAATTCCACAATAAAATTACGGAAAACATATTATTATATAAACTTACCCCCAGTCATTAAGGCGATATACCTAACATAACAGCATTTGAAGAGACTACAGAAGTGGAAACAGAAATTTCAAACGGCTTGACGAAGTGCTTTACGCCCTCGAGCTTTGCTTTGAAACTTAGTGAAGTCTTTTGAAACACTTCTGTTCATTTCATAAAAGAGAACATCTGGAAACATTTTACAAACGCCACTTACATTTTCTCAATAAATATGAACCATTATATGTAGAATACCTACTGTTTTGCACGGTAAAAATTTCATGTTTGCAATTTTTATGCCAAAAATTCAATTAAAAGAACTACATACTGGTATACTCTATTATTTTACTTTGTAACCTCTATTTTAAAAAGTTCTCTGCAAATTGGTCAGATACGCACTTGATAACAGTGTACAGAATGATTTGTTATTTTTATATCATAAATAATATGTTAAATGACGCTAATAAAAAAATATCTACATATTTTTTTATATTTTTTATAAGTAAATTTTGTAATATTTTATTATATAATGTCTCCAACATAAAACTATACCAAATATAATCATGTTTTTCTTATTATCATGTCATTAAATCGCTTCCATCCCCACCTGGGATAGAATGGCGATGACATTTTTTAATCTTAAGTGTATATTGATTGTAATATTCAGTACATTTTCAGCAGGAATTTCCGTTTCAAATCGGTATTAAATAGCTTCCATTTACGAATATGTGTTGCATTTACATATATTATTTATATTGCTATGAATAACTTATCAAAACAGAGTGCATTCATATAACGAATAAAGTTACCAAAGCTTGTATATAAATCATTGTAAATTGCAGGGCAACGGAAGCTTAAAATAACATTAAAGTCTATAAAATAAACCAACTACCAAAATTTAAATTCACAAAACCAGGAAATACGATTGTTTTCCATTCGATGATTGCCGAGCGTCGAAACATCGTTAATCTCTTTAATAGCTCACGGCACTTTGCAGAATTGAATTTAAAAATAAATGAAGACGAGTCGATACTAATAGCCAAAAACTTGGAACGGCACTAAAATTTAACATCAGCGACCCGAAGTCGGAGCACACCACACTTTATAGCGGCAATTACTAGCACCCTTCATCTTAAATATTACGAGATTGGTTTTCGTTTTATGGGTCTTCGGGAATCGTCATTATTGGACTTATTGAAGGAACTTCTCGGCCAACGAGACGCGAAACTTCACAGACCACTTAAATATTCGCAAGATGGCGACCTACTTCAACATTCACGAAGTATAAATAAACAATCAAGCTTCTTTCTGTTTGTTGTTAATGGCCGTTTAAAAGTGATTCTGAAATCACCGTATTTAAGTTTCTGTCACTAAATAAACTATCCCAAACCAATTAATAGATTTCCAAACAAAAACCAAAGTGTTAGCGAAATTACGAACATTTCTTGTAATACAATTTGCCGCCGTTAACATATTTTTGTCATGTTTTTTGCTAGACATTTATTTGTAGTCATTCATTTAAATTGAAAACGATTGTACACAAAACAGAATCTTAAAGTTGAAGTAATTGCTTCGGGTGGTTTAGGTACAGTAGATAGACCAAGCTTAAGAAACGAGTCTTTGAGACTCTTTCAACTGGTAACCTTAATCGACCGCTATACAGAGCTGACGAAAAGTTGACCGATATACGCAGCGAGACACACCCACCGGCAGTATTGTAGTGTTGCATAAGTTCAAAATGTGTCACTCGGATACTGTGCCATTTAGTTACCAAAATATTTGTTATACCATATCGTAAGAAGAAGACTAAGTATCGTCGAATCTGAAGAAAAACACTTACGCGTAACTAATTTAATAAATTAGGAGACGGTCTTAAAGAAGGCCAAGTGAAGAATATCTCTAACATATAAGTCTGTAGAAGATTTTTGATGAAAGTAAAAGAGGGTTAAGAAATTTGAACCGTAGTCGGCGGAACTACCTAGTCTCTACGAAATGTTTAATTAACCGTTCAGTTGAAAGCTCAAAGATCTGAACACAATTCAGAAAGTTCATACACTAAACCCCCTAAAATATTCCATCGTTCTTTGCAAATATCAATCACTAATTCCACTTCCATTAGGCTTCTGTATTTCGAATCTTAGAGACGTATGTTAAGACGTCAAATACTAGAACAACTAATATCGTATGTCAAAGTTCAGGGCATTCTTTTTAAGCTCTTACTCTGAAAGCTTTTATAATATAGGCAATATCATTATTAAAATACTGTGTAGTAGAACCCGTTTTTCATACTTTTCCATGCTCGTTTGTTATAGTGGTTTTCGATTTTGCTATTAGTATAGAATAAAAGAAATTTCATATTTATACATACGATAATAAGGACGATATTGCCTCTCGGTTTTTAGTATACCACGAAAGGGTTGACACTTTGTATAACGCTGATGTTGCCACAAACGACAGCAAATGGCGCATAAAATTCACAGTAAGCTCACGCTTGTGAAGTATATTTATATATTGTGTTTTTTTATCCCAATATAGTGTTATGGTAAAAGTATCGACGATCGTTTAACCACAATTTGTTTATGACATAAATAACACACAATCGTGCAGGTCACGTAATATTTTGTTGGTCGTTGCAGACCTACATATTTTGTAGGCTACATTTGAACACAATCTCGCGTGGTCGAAAGGGATGATGTGACCTATGACATAGTATATATGCCGGTTTAAAGACGCGTATCTCATATTCGATGTAAACATTTAATAGACAAAATTTGCCACATCACTTATTTAGCTACATTCGTTTGAAGCATCCGTGACAATTTTCATGTAATGGATCGTAGAAAGTAACATACGAAAGGTACATAAAATTAAATTAAATTCTGTTTAATATTGTATATTGAAGTTCCAGTTCATAACCCGGCTAAATCAGGCACATTCTATATACGGCTAACCGCAGAGTTATGAAGACGTTATGAAATTCGTAATTATCAAGCATACAAAATATCCTTTCCATTGTATTCTCTCAGGACTGTGAACATTCATATTGAGCGAGGGTAATCTGTTAATTATGGATCGCTGAGTGCCTATTCGAAAATTACGTAACACTCTTACGTGAATTCCAAATGATATACTACCGCAAGTACTTTGCAACTTTACCTTCAAGAACTTCATTAGTCATTTAGGGTCTCGACGTAGTAGTCTAGGCCTGTCCCTTCCATTTCTAGGTAAAATAAATTAGTCGGCCCATCGAACATCTAATGATTTTTAAAGGGCCAGTTGCCATCCGCGCGAGAGAAACCGAACCTGCCATTTATTAAAATAGTTGATACGTATATTTAGGAAAGGTCAAGAGAAAACTTTGATCGATATTTTTAGAAAGGAGCCTTTAAAATTTCACTATTTTCTGCACAACATTAATGTTACTTATTCCTATTTATGATTATTTTAGTTATTTCATTCAAACAACACTTCTGTTTGTGGTTATCATTTTTTTTTTGAACAATAATAATGTATCTCTATCATATTATTGTACGCTAACTGACCTATACAACTATATACTAAAACTATATACTAGACCTATAGAATGATATACTAGAAATATATACTAGACCTATTGAACAATATACTAGAACTATGGCTTTAAACAACGTAACATTTGAAAAAACGGTATGCGACTACCACGCAAATTAAACTCTATTATTGATACATAATAAAGCTGATCGTGATTTTGATAGATCAATAAGTAATCGACTTACTCATACATACATTTCTGTATCTAATTTAAACGTTTTACTTACAAATCCCTCATTTGCTCTGATATGTATAATTACAAGTAGGTATGTGAAAATCGTCGAAATGTAGATTTGATGTTTATATAAAAACTACCTACATAAATGAACAAAAGGACTACATACTTCTACAGTACTTAATTTTGACAGACAAATAGTAATGATTGTAGGACTCCGTCCAAATGTACAACCGCTTTTCAATTATACGAAATACGCACTACAGCACGAAAATTACTTCGCCATGCTAACCAAGAGTTAAATGAAATTACCATCAACGGATCTTCACTCGAGATGCACTTGACAACTGAGACATTTCGTAACGCATTAAACGCCGTCAAAATTAGAACTAAGTTAAGCAGTCTATCCAAAGAACATTATTACAACATGTACGGCGAAATAAAACATATTTGTTTTGTATTGTCGGTATTTCAACCTGACTTCACAAACAAGCCAATTACCTTAAATGAAAATAAATACAAGCCTCCCGGTAAATTTAATAAGCGAAGATAAAAAAATTCAAGCAAGTTAGAAGAACTTTCACAAAATAAAGCAGCGAAAGTCGTGCTCAATAAAGATCCCTCACGAATGAAATTAAGGTAAAATGAGTTATGTAAAGGTACAAAGGATAGAACTATACACGTAAAAAAGTCGGTTTTTGCTTATACATATTTGAGTTAATAGTCAAAAATTTAATTGATCAAGGTTTACCAGAATAATTAAATTGAAACCTACTTGCCTTAAGAGAAGACCCGTGTCCCACAATGGGAAAAAGGTTGGAAAAAAATATATTTGAACTCGAAGCAGAACGCGTTAAGAATATAACATACAAAACAATAGAACAATTTAGTATTATTTTATAGTTTATTCCCATAAAGGAACAATCGGACACAGTGTATGTAAATATGCATAGTAATGCATCAAAAATGTATACGTAATAATGTCGCAGGTTATGGTAAATATTGACTGTGTAGTCCGAGAGAAGACGAACGGAAGCACCGACACACGGCTGGGTCATGAGCCATTTGGACCGGAAATTGGCTACGCCGAAGCCAAAGGCATAAGATCTTGTAAAAAAACAGCGGGTTAAGACAAACTAAAGAATACTAACCGAATATCTTTTCAAGTACTGCTAGTGAAATACCTTCAGGTCAAAAATAATTGTTTCTTTTCCAATACTCAACTTAACTGAAGAACTATTGAAGCTTTAACAACCTTTCATAACGAATATAAGGGAAAATCAATTAACTACATTCCCAAAGAATAAATTGGTCATTATAAAATATTAATGAATTGACAACTATCGAGAACATACTTCATTGATACAAATTGGAAACTGCGAACAGACAAACCAATTGGAATATTGTAGCAATGCGTGATATAATTTTTTATTTTCATAGTACCTTCTGAAATACGCGGAATGGAAATTGTGCGTAATGTAATTACTTTTTTTTTAGCAATGATAATAAGCACTTTATAAAGAGCCAGTCTTACTGAGCTTCATACTTTAATATATTTTAACTATTATAAAACCATGAACACTTTGTACAACATATTAATTACTGACATTGCAATATGCTGAGTCTCATTTGCATAAGATCAATCTTTTCAACAATTCTCATAAAATGAGACGAGGGAATGACCGGGAATGAGACAATTCCAAACTACTCAATGTAAATGTTATAACTAAAAGTATCGATACAAGTTTTAATAAGGGCATTATCCAAATTGTTTTTTTTACTGTCTTTTCAAAACTGAGGTATACATTATAGTTTTAAGAATGGATAATTACAAGAAAACCTTGTAAGTTTGTCAGACCCCTGTAACAGAATGCGTTTATAAATGAAAAAATATGCCTATCCCGACTTGAACCGGTCATAAGTACTTTTATAATTTAAACGAGTCTCGCGCTTTGTTCGCCAGTTGTTTGGCAAGTTGGAAGATTACTTTTGGGAATCGCCGAGATGGATGGAATGAACAATCTTATCTACTCCGAGTAATAAATTTGCTTCAAGTTGAATTGGGGATAAAAGCTAAGAAAAGAAACATGACTAATGGATATCACTAACAATCACTTAACAGTAAATGAAACTGAAGCCAATATTATTATATTTCACAAAATACGAAGCACACAAGCATATTCAACAGGAACCAGGAGATACTTAGTAAGGCATATTCGCGGATTGCGAAGTAACTTCGAAATTAATTTAAGTTTATATCAAGTAAGGTCATTCGCCAAGTAAGGTCGGATACCATGAACTATCCATCCAACGACTAATATTATAAATGTAAAAGTGTGTTTGTTTGTCCTTTCACATCTAAACTGAGCAATGTATTTATGTGATTTCCAGTAAGGATATAGTTTAAGAACTAGAGAGTGACACAGGCTACTTTTTTCGCAGAAAATGTCTAATTTCTATGGTATAATACGTTTTGAATCAAATAAACGTTAAAGATGGCGTTACGGGCGCAGTAACAGTATGACGTGGGAACAAAATAAATTCTTTTAGCCACGCACGCTGGCGAAGCCGCGAGTAACTGGTAGTAAAATAAATATGTATTTTTCTTATAGACGGGAACGAAATATACCAGAATATTATCACGAATGATGTGAAGAAGATAATTAACAAGAGCATTTGGACAGAAATGTCAAAGACGTAACGTATACCTACTAAATGTACATATATTATAGTCCGTTCAGAGTGGGCGTAATACGATAACAGTTAATTATTGCTCTTGTGTTAACGGTAGACATACGATATGAAGCTGTTTCCTCGTTATGTAATAAGTCGATATCACTACATAGTATAAAGCAAAGTCGCTTTCCCTATATCCATATGTATGCTTAAATCTTTAAAACTACGCAACGGATTTTGATGCGGTTTTTTTTTTAATAGAGTGATTGAAGAGGAAGGTTTATATGTAAAATAATCATGGTACAGGTAAAGGGGAATTGTTTTACTCTAAATTTAACGCGTGCGGGCCATGGGTAGTCATGAATAAATCAAAACTATTGGATCAATTTTAGTCATTTTTTCAGTGAGTGACATAGGCTATATATTTTATACCCGTGCGAAGCAGGGGCGGGCCGCTAGTAACATATAAGAACTTCCGTCTGTGAGAGGAGACCCGTGTCTAGAATTGAAACATTAATAAATCGAAAATAAAACATCATTCAGTCATCCACTGAGTAAAAAACTAATCTCAAAACGTATTTGACCTATGGAACTTAAATATAGGTAGGTAGGTAGAACATAACTAATTAGAATAAGTCAATTAAAGAACGGGTTTTACGATAGAGGCTTAATTATGTCTAAAGTTCTGACGTCACTTCATATTAAAGTCCTATGTTATTGCACCTATAGAAATAATAATGAGTTATTCTAGTTTCTCGAATGTTTTATGCGCCGAGAAAGGCTGAGCAGTCGGCAATTAGAGAGTGACGAAGCCGCACACGTGGATGGATAATAAGCGTGAGTGGTGATAGGGAATATTATGTTCTTAAAACTGTATTTTATTATTAATCGGTAATTTGACGTTACTTGTCAAGCTCAACTTGAATAGACCTTACTCAACCAGGATGCCCCAATGCGTAATATTTGAGACATGGGTCAGGAGTCAGGAGCTAATGCCTGTCGGACGATTTTAAGCACCCCTAAGGCCCCCAACGAGATTTAACGACGGTTATCGAGCGATAACAGTCCGAAACAAGGAAACGCTCGTGAAAATTTATGACTCGCGGTCACCCACCCAAAAGTTGCTCAACTATACAGATCGTCTTCAATCTGGAACGGATGCAGAACGACTAAATAAATAAATAATCTAAATAAATGGATATAAGCATTATGGAATTCCTACAAAGACAAAATAAATTAATTAATTCAATAAAATACTGACTAATTAATTAAAAACCATCATTTTTATTAAAATGATAATGATTCGTCGCTCTAACTATTGGATGATTGGTAACACAATCAATCATATTTTAACAAATAATTTTGTAGTTAAATTACTTGCGATTTGGCTAAATTAGTTTAGACTAGGCCATACCGGTTTATCCTAAGAGTGTGTATTTCTATCAAGATAAACTAGTTTAGCCTAGGCTATACCAGTTTATCCTATTGCATATAGGAAGAATTAGAATTAGAATTATCCTGAAATCGGGTTTGGCCGGTAACATACATAAGAGATGTAATATAATACAATAATGTGGCTATTAGAAATCTGGCTGGCTGATATATAAAGCTTACGTAATGCGTTCTTTCATAAAACAAATAGTAATATCGTCAACCTATCAACGCATGCGTAATATGAGTGCCGGGGCGCCAGTGAGACGGGTGTGTTCGACAATAAAGGAATCCGTGACAATTAGGTAGCTCGTCAACTAGCATCACCAGTGCCCGACGAACGAACGCATCCACATACTATTACGAGTATAATATATTCATAGGAAATTTTACCCCTACTTCTATGCTCAATATATATGATGTAAAATTTCTTAAACATCCGTGCTAAGGTAAATAGATACATATTTAATCAAATGTTACTGTGAAACACATATTGAGTAGGTACTGATATTAAGACTCAAAAATTTAGTAAATTTTGCATTAATGTTCATCACAGGCTAACCTAATACGAGTATACCTACTATGTACTAGCTTGTGGCGTAATATTCTCAACTCAATTTCAAAAATAAAAATGTTGAACAAGAGAACTTTCTTTTTATATCGTAAAGGAAGTTGCGCTGAAACCTCATAATCTCTACATCCGGTCTAAGTTGAACAAGTTTCGAATCTCCTTACCGCAGTTACGGTAGTTGTACTGATGTTTTCCGCGGATTTCTGACTGTTAAATCCGCTGAAACGGTTTTCTTCTTACGTCTTAGCGCTAGCTTCTGCACTGTGCAACACTTATATAATGGTTGTTCTTCTGAGTAGTAAGTAGTGCAAATTCAAACAAATAGACGCTACTTGAGGTTCTTTGCGTCAATCCATTTCATATTCCTTGCGGCGCGGCGATAGCCTGCCACGCTGGTCAAGCGCGGATTATCATGCTTCACAGTCTTTACAGAACATTAAGGATAACTATAATATGTTTAAGTGCTCGTTCAAAACTCCATACTCGGCATACTTGGCGACTATTTAGCTACTCGTAACCGACCGAATAGTTCCAGAGCCGAGTACGTTCTGCCGAGAACATGGTTCGTGGTAAAGATCTTTCTAAATACGCAACTAACCTACTTCAAGATTATCTGTGGTCACCGCAGCTTATGCACATCAATATCCAATATGAAGTAACACATGGAATACATACATGGAAATTTGCTAATCTGAAACAACTTTATCTACCCGTCACGCCACAGACCAGTATACGCCCATACCGAGTAACTCGACCGGAGACTGAGCATAGCTAAAATCAAACTGAGTAAATCCGGGTATTCGGTTACTACTCGACGTAAGCGTAAACAACAAAAAAAATTAATAGAACTTTATAAAATATTAGTAAGGCAGTAAAATTAAGTAATAAGGAGACTAATTAGCCTAAGTGATAAAGCTCAAACGAATATTTTCTTCCCAAATAATGTGAAAGAGTTGAATAATCGCACGTCCTCTCACTCTCATTACAGTTAAGTACAATAACAAGCCGTTACCATTATTAGAAACACGGAGCCCACAGCGGAGCCAATTGATCCTAAATTAGAAGTGCCCATCAAGCTGCGAAGCTAGTCCCCCAATAAATATTAATAGGCCGCCAATACGGCCGGGAGCTGTCGACATTCTCCAGATATTTCAATGTCGGAGTTGAACAATAATTAGTTTATTGTAATGGACACAATTCCAACGAAACATCCGCCTCCTTTATTATTAAGGTAAGTCGATTAATATATCGACATTTCGACAGACAATTTCTATATTTAATTCTACATTTGTAGTATTTGCAACACAAAAACAACTTTGTTGAGACTGCTATTGGGAGTCATAAAAATACGCGACATAAAAATGGATTAGAAACGATGTATTAAAGTATAAAATCTATATATATAATACTATATGTACTTCACTGAATAATGTCCTTAAAACGGACCGACTTTCACAATCTATTTTGGTACACTTGCGACCCTTCAACTGTATATTAGGACGCAACTAATTAGTTTCGGAGAGACAACTTACCATACTAATATAATGTGGTTACTGTTTATAAGATAAGCGCTCGAGTTGATATTAATTTATTACATTACATGGATTTAAATTTCTTAATGCTCAAACAGCTCACAATATTAAATTGTATGCATGCATAACGAATAGTAAAAATTCCTTATTAATTGTTTCCTTTACCGCGTCTTCATTATTCGCTGACCAAAAACCTACAACATAGTTCCAATATTTAATCGGTAAATGTATTCTTCGTCGTTGTTGTTCGACCCATTTTATTGGTCCACTGCTGGACCGGGTCTCCTCTCATAGTGATCTCATAGGCCATAGTCTACCACACTGGCCAAGTGCGGATTCGTAGACTTCACACACCTCAGAAAATATTGTATACTTGATAACATCTCTGAGGGGTGCAGGTTTTCTCACGATTGTTTCCTTCACCGTTATAGCAAGTGACATTTAAATTTATAGTTATCAACCGTACAAATCAGAGGTGCGTGCCGGGATCGAACCCAGACCTCACGAGTGGGAGGCTGAATTTCAAACCAGTAGGCTATCACTGCTCTCAAATGTATTTTTTAATGCACACCAAATAACACAGTGATAGATGTTTATATAATAGTCGTACCTTTTTTGCATTGCTCGATATCTTCGTCAGAGTTGTCGCCGCAGTCGTTGTCGCCCTCGCACACCCAGGAGATCGATATGCATTTCCCGTTGGCGCACCGAAACTGCTTCAGAGAACACACGCCTGAAACAATATAGACAAACAATTTAACCATTTGAAATTAACTTAAATAGTTTGTGTGTGTTAGAATAATTGGTCCCCAACTATAAATTTGCATACCCTATTGCAGGGCTAAATTCAAATTAGATAATTAAAAGCCTATGGCATGGTAACCAGACAACTAACTAACATACATATATACATATGATTTACTTATAGGTAGGTACAGATGTTTTTATCACACCCAGTCAAAGAACAAATCAATGTGCTCATCACACAAATCGAATCCAATACCTGGGGTTTTACACTCAAAATCACTAACCGTTCGACCAAAAGGGCACATAATTTCAATTGAATATTCTAAAAGTTTGATTATCAATTTTTAATCATAATTATTGTACACTCCAATGATTAGGTATATTAATATGAAACGTTCATTGGCTATTAAAGTAGTTGTATTACCCGTAACATGGTCACACTTATAACATGTCTCGTTCGTGTGGTGAATGAGACTTTATTCCGCTTATCTGGAATTTAATAATATCTGTATAGATATTTGTTTTGATAACTAACAAACAGTACACTGCAGTGTTTATTAAAGAACTTATTGTTTTGTTTTCGAAATGAGTAAACACAACTTTCTATATGAAATTTATATTCAGCACAGAATACCATTTTTTACGTCACTACGAAAGGTATACAAAGAAATTTGTATAGGAACATAAATTGTAAAAATTCTATAATCGCCTGCATTTATAAATGTAACATGGGGCGCGTTTAATTAAGCGGCCCTTGGAAATTATTTATCTGTGATTGCAAAGTTCAAGGTCAACGAGTGTTTCAATGTGTTGCACTCAATAACCGGTGTGAATGGTGCGATATATATACAGACGTTACAACAACAGGAACAATGTTATGCTGCATTATTTATTATTTACTAATTCATTCAATGGTTCACACAACTGATTTAATAATAAAAGGCAAATGATTTTTGTACATTAATCTGCTTATACTCAGTGAATTTTTTTTATAATGTATAATGAACAAGATTTGATATCTAACTATGCCAAAAATATTAATAAATGGTTAACAAAACCAAAAAGACGTATGTACTCGTATATGTAACGCACAGACCGGGACATAACAATGTCAGCATTGGTGTTCAGGGTTAGAAATACTTTTTTTTATGCTTATACATATTTGTCTCCACTGCCGTCCGTGCCTTTTTTCATTTTAAGTATCTTTTTGCAATTCGCAAATCTGAAATCTTTTTTTCCGTCTTTCTCCACTCATCCTTATTGTTTTATCCAGTTATTAGTTTGGTCTATGGTCGCAGCATCTCTGTTGTGGGTGTTATGGAGGTTAGAAATACTTAAATGTTTATACTCATTTAGCCTCTTAGTTACAATATTAACTGCACGCATACCAACTTAGATTAAGTAGAATAAAGCAATTTTATTAATGCAATTACAACAGTATTCCTTTTTACAAAGTAACCGGATGATTTAACGTTGCCGGCTTTAAAGGAGAGTTATATTTGCGAAATTCCTTAACAACCCCGAGATCATAGCGGCATGCGAAATGTTAGAAAATTAATAAAAATAACTGAAATTTCTCTAGTACGAGTACACGCAAACTTTCTCGAGAGCATGAATACCTAAATCCATTCAACGGATTACATCAAAGGTTCCTCGGCGTAGCGCAACCAACTTGTTACGCAGCCTTCCATTAATAGACAAACATAATTGAGTCTGAGAAACTTGGCACATAACTTATATTTACTACGTGAGGTTAAATACAGTCGACCGGCTAGCTATGATCCTTCGCGATCCTTTGTGAACCCATTACGTAATGGACAATGGGAATCGGATAGTCTGACAACGTTGTGAAGTAAATATGTATTCTCACATTCATTCATTGTATAGTGATTTATGCGGCCATATTCTTTCCAAAGGTATTCTCATTCCATTCACAATTTTGACTATTTTCTCATAATTGTGTTATTTCGATTTGCACAATGTGAAAAACCAAAAAAATATATACTATAATATATGTATGTATGTACAAAAGTTTGAATACGCCTGCGTTTGCGTATACAGTGTGCCATTAAATTTTACTATGATTAGCGTGATTAGAATGCCCTTAACTTTGTCAGATCTGAAATCCGTTTATCTGTCACTGACAGGCGCAATAACCGTCGTGTTACGACGACAATCGGGACCGATTGCGAAATGTAATGAACATGAGGGACGCAAGCGACAACTTAAACGAACGATCCATTTGTACGGCGGAGAGATTCATTTGTAATTCTCGGTAGCTCGGACGCTGCCCTTCCAATGTAATGCCACCTTTATATCTGATTGTCGATTGGTTTACAAATATACATATATACCACATCAGAATACGCCTCTTAGTAGTAATGTTTATTTATTACATTACTGAAGCCACGCATCATTGAGTAGATTGTAAAACAATAATCATTGGGACATTACCGTACAAGGCTGTGTTCCAAATTAGAGAATTATTTCCCTGCGATATGGTAACTGTACAGCTGATTAAATTATAGACATACAATATTATACTTGCATAGATATTTTGATTACACCCAAATAAAAAACAAAAAACTTGGCTAAGAATCGAACCACTGCACTGTAGCAATCAGGTCCTCTAACCAGTGCACCAATAGGCCAGATTATCGTAAAATTATTAAATATTGCTAATCAAGCAAGCTATCATAAACATTCAATACATAATAAATGAATGGATATCATATGTAATTTCACCTTGTTCGCGCCACTTCCTTTTCCCTATCCTCACCTGGCAACACATTGTCTATGAATAGACGTTGACAACCTGTCAATG
>DWGJ01000049.1:0-52856 GCA_018246895.1 Aspitha aspitha aspitha | reverse complement strand
ATTCCTTTACCGAACACTAGAGAAACGCACGGGCTGGCGTGTCTATTTCGGCAAAAGTTTCCAACAACGCCGAGTAGCTGTATGAATAATTTATTTGAATGTCGAACGGCTGACATGAAGGGCATAAAGGTACGATTGCGTGGGTTAAACAGATAGGATGACATAATTAAATAATCCTCAATGATATCTCATCTGAATGTACGTTAAAAACCTTCTATTCTATAAGTAACACGCGAGCTATGACAAACGTAATTTTATATTATTCAAAATCTTCATTATTTTCTACAGAAGTAAACACTTTCGGTAAAAATAATCGGCTTTTCCTCTTTAGGTAATTAACATGAAGTGTTACGCCGTAATAGTGTCAGTGTGTTCGGCCAAATAACGAAGCAACAGTATTGATAAAAGACATCGCGTCAAACTTATCGATTGGCCATGCTTATTACACAGAATGGCTTCCACACGACGCCGAGCCCTACTTAGGGTGAAGGACGTCAACGCGCCAACGCCAATCGGCCGAGACGAACCTGAAATAAAGCATCGCTGATTTCCACCGCTCATGGAAAGGGATCGAATCCAGCGTTACCTTTATTCATAAAACATAGCAATATGATTCACTGGGGTTAACGTAAAACATACCACATATACTCGTACACTTCTACACATTGATGTCAAACAAGTTTGAAACATTTCAAAAGAATTTAAAACAGGCATATTTATGTAAATTTGTATTCCGGGGTTTCAATGATTCAGTACATTCCTGAACGTTACAAAAGCTTTTAAACTTTTTTATGAATCGTCTTTGATCACAGAACGGATACTCTCGTGTCACGCAGAGTTAACCACGCGACGAAATTTAACTTATTTCGAAAAGACTATGACCTTGTTAAAAATTAAATATTTATTTATCACATGTAACATATTCAACTGTCTAGTATCATGATCAATATAAAGCCTGTCAATTATAATTGTTGACATTTCAAATTGCTACAGCAGTGTAACAGATCACACATAATCAGTAGGATTCACTCACGCGCTGCCTACCCAACCATCTTTGCATACGGTCATATCTGTGCATGCATAATCTTATGTCTCAACGTTATTTTCTCGTTAATGTTCTCCTTAGCATATGTTATGGCAAAATATAATCATTAATTTTTTTAAATCTTAACATTGCCAACGTTAACTTTACAAGTTTTATAGTGCTAACTTTTGCCCGTGACTTTTCTAGCTTAGAAATTCAAAATTTCATATGTCAACTTCCAAAACGGACGAATTTTCATACAATCTTTTTACGTCTACCCGCTTAGGGGTCAAATTTTCAAAATTTCTTCCTTGGTGTTGACTTACGCTATACAAAAATAAAAAAAGCTACTTGCAAAATTTCAGAATTCTACATATGTTGTGCGGTTTAGGCTGTACGTTGATCTCCAGGTCAGTCAATCAGTCAGCCATCTTCCTCTTTTACATACATAGACAAAACATAATGAGCGTGAGAAACGTTAAAGCAAAACATAAAACTACATTTAATATTTCGTGACACACGGCCGACTGAGCATGAATGTTTGAAATTTAAATTTCAAATAAACAAAATTGCCACTTCACACGTTTATGCAAAATGAAGAGACGTACAAAACGTTCATTCGGTTATTGTAACAAAGTTATCGTATTTCAATCCTTAGAAGTAGCAATGGATCCGTGACCAAATATGGGTAGTATAGAAAGCAACGACATATATCTATACCAACATATATATACCTAATACCTTTTCTAATTTACACCAACCGCGCTATTCCTGCTGTCTATAGTGTGAATTAATTAGCACCTGTATTATAATGGTAGTCGTAAGTTTAAGCTAATAAAGTATAATTTTTATACTTTTGTGTTAAATTGAGTGGTTAATTGTAAGCTTTATGACTAACAACATAATTTCAATTGGCCTTTGTTATTTTGCTTTTATGAGGTAATAATGCAGAGAATAATTGGTTAATCCATTACATAATTGATAGTACATTGTAATAGCTATAGAGGCATTAAACTTAAAATTATAATACAAACGCAAAATCAATGAATACTAAATGATCTTTGGACATATTAATTATCGTGGCAGTAATGAAAAAAATTCTTCACTATTAATTGGTTGTTATGAGATTTATACTGGCTACAAATATTGAGGCCATAACAATGCCAGTTTAAACATAGATAGGTACTAAATTGTTATAGGTTTGGATTGGTCGCCGGCCAATAGACCGACACGCGGCCGCGGTCGGTATGAGTGAGTGTACCACTATTCTGGATTTTCAAAGAAATGCTTTTGTGTATACAAAACGATCTGTCCGGGCGTATTTAATCTTGTCATTGTCAAAACAAACGTGCCAAGGTAGCTTTTAACAGCAGTAGGCGGCTGATTTGTAATGCTTAATTGATTTTGTAGATAAAAAGCTGTACATAAATCAAAATTATCCAACTAAACACCGTCAATTGAACATATTTAATCATTTACATCATTTGAATAGTATACTAAATTCAAATATATTCAACAGTCTTTGTATACGCAAACATAACATTGAAATGTGGTCACAAAACATAAAAAAGAACACAATCCGTTAAGCAAACTTTATGCTTAAATATCTACACGTTTATAAATAAATAAGTCATTTTTTCATTCCTAATATGTATCTTGACAGTGGCAAGTTGTCATGTCCAATAACAGAAGTCTACAAAAAAATTTCGAACTTTGTCCTAAAGTTTATTTTATGATTTTTCGATTAATTATGAACAAACACGAAAAAACACCTCTTTTTGGTTTAAATATTGCTTTTGTGATAGTTATTATGAATACAATTATTGTGATAGAATAGTAATCCTTATGTGCACGACCAATATTTAAGAAATAAAAGCAATTCCCATGTCATACATTTTTTCGTCTAATTATGACAAAGTTTCGTCTAATTAAAGGCAAAGAAAAATTTTGTGTTGACTCATGTAATCATAAAGGCTTTATACCTATGTTTGGTAACACAAAGAAAATACGAGGTTTAATGTAACAGAATTAAATTTTCCTACTCATTGGTTCGTTACGGCCGATCCACGAAGAACAAAAAAGTTTACAAGAACCTACGCATCACTGGAAACATTAATTGTACTGCGGCGAACTTAACGAAACGCTTTTCTCTTTTTTCAATAATATATCTCAAATATCAACTTGTATAAGTAAACATTAAAAGGCTGATTACTTGCAAAAGTTTTCCCGAGTGCCCGGCAAAAGCAGGCAGGTGCACAGATAACTTTGAAAATGATTTCTTTTCATCTTAATAGTTAAATTACTTTCGTTACATCTTAAACCTGAGTTAATTGGTAAAATTATTCTTCGTCATGTACAAGGAAATTTACAAAAAATTGCAATAAAACATGCGTATTATGTTTAACAATAAAATACAGTTTCCCTCGGTTCTAAAACGAAAGTATGCCGTCTGGAGCTAAAATAGTGATATTTGACAGTCATGTTGTATGTAAATCAATGTAACTGGGGCTGCATTTAAATTTTATATTCATGGCGCTTATATTTGTGGCGGTATCTTAGAGTATTCAAACAGTTTTATAAACAAACTACTAGAGACGACTGCGATATTTACGAATACCATTTGATTGGTGTGTTACATGTAAAGTTAATATTAACGGAACAAGTAACGAGTAAATATCCTGCGCCTAAATAATGGACGCGAAGATTCATTGCTGATTCGTTTTATTAATTCTTCGGGCGCCCACGTTACCTACTCATTCGCATTTGTACTATTAACATCACGATCGTAATCGACATTAATAGCTTTAGTCAGTTACAATGGTAAAAACACAAAACGGGGTAAGGAAACAAAGCAATATAAGCGTCTATTACCAATCTCAGGTTTTAATTTTCAAAAGGAACATAAAATAATGCGAATTATGACTACCTATCTGCCAAAAACAATTCTTAATAAGCATTGCAGAAGCGGAAACGACGTTTCCATTCATGTAATGAAAAGCGGCGGCCATTTGCAAAACGCATGATGGAACATTTGTGAAAATATTTTTATTTATTTGTTTAAAGCCTTAAGCCTAGGACTGATCTTCATATTATCTTTGATGTTATCTTCGTTTATACTGTTTACAATTACAAATATTGTAATTTCACAATGTCCAATAAATTCGTACCAAACTTCGCCATAATTATGAGAATTTTTAAATAAAAGGGACCATAAATTATTATCAATTCAAACTAATTAAGACGTCCTTCGTTGTCCCTTCACCGCTTCATTCCAGAATGTGCAAATGAGATTTTACGTAAAATGAAAAAGTTAGAGGTAACATCGGGATGAAACGACGAAAAATTCCCTCCCATTCGTCGTCTTAATATTCACTTCTCATTCATTTTATCTTTAAATCTACCTCTCTTTGACCGCTACGGAAGATGCTAGCAAAAAAATCACATTTGGTATTCAAAGAGCGAATTTATTAAAAGTCAATATGATCATACATGAAATGTTATTAGTTTCTTCATTCGTACCTAAAGAAATTGGCATCACAGCTTACACTGATAATATACATGAAAACAATATTTTCTTTCCTCGGTGAAACACGACGAGACTAGTAGCAATCGAAACAAATTTTCATCATCGTGAGCTACGTCACGCTACGAGCCAGACGTGACGAACTCCAACGGCAGAGGATTATAAAAATACCTTCCCCTATGATTGTAAACGTTTAAATGGAAAGCGGACTTAGGTTTAGAAACGTTTAAATGGGAACTGAAATTGGGCTGTGCGACGGATATTATTACCAACCTGCAGATGCGGTTTCTTAGCGAGGAATGCTGTTTTTAGTTGGTTTAATATATCATATTATCAATTAAACTTACTCTCTTTGTAACATCCAGTATTTGCCAATGAGTAAAAATCGATAATCGTGAAAACCGTTTCGGAGATTAGCCGCAATAAAAGACAGACAAACAGTGATACTTCCATATGATTTTGTAAGGAGCTGCTATTTTGACTTTACACATGAGTTCTATTTTATTATTATGGATCATAAATTTTTCATCAAACCTCTCAATGAACTAATTGAATTGAACCTTAATAAAATATGACAGATTAAATTGCGAAATATCAATAAAATATGAATGATATACCATTATGTTAACCATAAACTATATAACCACAATGATTAATCAATTAGCAACGTAAGTAATATACAAATGATTAATTTAAGTACGTGTAAATACACATTTATGATCGCGCAATAAATTTTTACTACACAACAACAGTTAAATTGATGGAGTAATGAGGCGAATAAAGGACACCCGTCATTATATCCGTCTAAATACACGTTGTAACCCAGCCGCAATGAGGCATGTGGAAGATTATTTGTATACACTTAACACTTACTAAATGGGCAATAAAATTTACTGATGTTTGAAACCGATCTAAATATGATTGATTTATCTGTAACGCCGTTTAAGGATTACTCGAAGGCCAACCATTGCGGGAAGTTAAAACGCTTTAGAAAACTGACTAAACTACGGTCATTAATCTTATTATAGTAGTGGCCGCTATGTCTATGTCATATTTATTCATATTGGAAATGGTTATGGTAATGGCAAGGCCCGGTGAAGTGTACGGTACTCTTAACCGCAAACATGATGTAAGCGTGCCAATAACTTTGTAAGTATGTTGATAGCAGTGTCTCCACTACAATTTATTAAAACAAATTGATATTTAAAGTTTACGAGATATTCTAAAGTATCATAAAAGTTTATCCTTAACTATCAATTTACGTTTATATTTTGGCGAAATAAATATTTGCGCATGCAAACGATTATACCTATAAACACGTTAAATGTTATCAAAAGCTTCCCATTCTAAGCATACCAACACATCAAATTCATCTTCGTATTTAATATTAAAGCCAATAAAATATTCATTAGATATCCACGAACACATTCCGCTCAGCGACAAATTCCTTTTTCTGTAAAATATAAAAAGAAATCTCTGAACACACGACCTTCAAATCATGAAGACGACGGAATATTATCTCGTGCAATAAGTGTGGAATCGCGATCGGAAGCTGGCGAACGAGTCGTAAAACAAAACGGCTTAAGTCAGTCAACCGATGAAAAGACGAATCAATTAAACTTCCAACAAAACAAATTATCCGACGTAAAATCGGGAACATTTCTTGATAGCAATAAATATTCAGGAAACGATAAGTCGTAATAAGGGCCAATTGAGGTCATTTTTATCGCATTTATTAAGGTACCTAACGGGTAATATTTTTTCTTGATAATTAATTTATTTATTCTGCCGTTTGATTTCAATAACACCTATTATGTTACTAGTATTTGCTTTAAAAAGTCCTCGGGCGCAGTCTGCCACTGTTGCACACTCTGTTTTTATATGAAGAGAAATAGCAAACTAGCATACAACATTCACAAGTGACTACTGCCTTCTATAAACATCTGCAACCAACTTCTTATAGGTATTGGCATAGAAATGTTGTATAGTAGGTTGTTAGTGAGATTATTAGTTGATATTCATTGGTAACAGGATTGCAGCTATAGTACGCTCAGTATTATTATTTTCTTGCAACTCCTTGTTACAGCCTTACAGCCATGTTACATCAACACGTTAGTCCAGTACGGATTGATATATGAAATACAGATTACTACTAACCCGTTACTGATTTAGATTGATACCTAACCACAACAAACCGAGTGTTTACGTAAACTTCGAAGCGAGAGAACCCTCTCTATAATTATCTACAGCTGTTGAACGATTTATCAAATCAAACTTCTATCATCTTTTTAACAATCAAATACTGTTTATTCAAATGGGAATTCACGATAAATGTTCACTATAGGTATCAGGTCTACAACACAAACCGTAATTTCTTACCTGTTTATCTTGTGTTGCTGGTAATACAAGTTATATTTACCATTTAATTTCTCCAACAAAAAAGTTGTCTCGCGTTAAAGGGGCCTTAAATATTGTAGCGACAGCACTCGATACACATGAAAGTGCAACTGAAAGTATTTAATAAATTCCATTCACTTTTACACTGGTTTTAGCGGTTCGTTTTAAATACTAGTATTTGAAGCACTAGGATATTTTACTAATTAAACTACACACTGAAACAGATAAAATAGTCCAAGAACGAAGGAAAATCTCTGTGTTTAGTATCTTTATAACCTCTTCGCCTAAAGGTTCGCTTTGAATGAATATTTTGATACAATGATGTCTGTATTAGACTTGTCAGGCACTATTTTTAGAATTTGATTAAACTTTACACAATTAAGATTTTATATCATACTCATAATATGCTAAATATCATAAGCGTTCATACTTAGTGGTGATTGAGCGCAAGGATTCGTCTCTAAGCAGTAACGCATAGAAGTGGTGCTCTAAGAAGGCTGCGCAGACACAATTCTGTTTGCCTTAAGGGGTAGCAATACCTACATCGATATATTGAGTCATAGCCATGTTTTGTGTACAATCTAAAAGTAATAACGGATATTTGTAGTTATAAATCTGTTAAAGTAACAAATTAACGCCTCCTCCATATGAAACACCTTAAAGCAGCACGAAATTTAACTCGGATTAATCCAACCTCTAATTAAAATTCTACTTCATGCCATTTATACAGGAATAAAATTGGTACAGAGCCTTTCAATGAGCGTATAGAACATAAAAGAGTTTTCTACTTAGTAACGCTACACGCAATGTTTTTATATCTGACTTAATTGAAATATCACTCAACGATGAATCGCAATTAAGGCAATTGGCAATTAAGTCATTGGTGTGAAAAGAATGATTATTTCCAGGACAGCAAATATGTTCGCCACGACTCGGTAATTAGTATGTCTTCCGCATACGCGAGCTAGAGGACTTCTCGTTTTATAAATTCAATTTATATTCGCAATCTAAAAGTGTGTCACAAATATGAACTTCTAATAAAATCGTTATTTATCACGTTCGCGACATTGCTGTTTTTAACATGTTTATCGTGAGCATACTTTATATTTTGTCATACATAATTTTGTATTTTTGATTTCTAGAAATTGTGTTGCTGTATAATAAATTTGGAGCGCAAATAAAATGTGATGATTTATTATATGTGAATGTTCTACGTACGAGTACATAGGAACGTAATCGTATATGAATGTTCTAAATTAAAATAATAAACTATCAATAGACATGTAAAGAATATAACTGTTATATCTTTATGCTGATTAAGTGCCATTAGTTTACTTTTAGTTTTGAGATTCTTCGTATAAATTGACGAAAATACACAATTAGTTTCCATAATAGTGTTCACTATTTAATCGCTGCGAAGAGAACGTAACAAGACTAACTAGAACTAACCATGAGATAATAATAAGGTAAAAACGAAAAATGTGTGCATTTGGCAAGTTTTATAACGATCTTAAATTGTTTAAGTGCTGTGTATGTGGTTTAGTCGTTTGTGTGTGTTTGTACGAAGTATGCGGTATCGTGTCGATAAACATTTTAGTGTACCTACATATCGTATGTATGTACATATTATGTGCTTAGGCTAATGGCGCCGCTTAAGGCAAACGACACACTTTATGTTGCTACCTACAATAAAAGCTTATTTGATTTAATAAACTCCTAACATTGATGTACGTTGCCTGCGGCTGCGCTAGCCATTCGGTTAAAATAGACTTACGAAATGTAGTTTTTGCAAACCATTAAACTGGACTAAAACAATCAGAATTATTATCATGAGCGAAGTTGTTATACGCAACTTTTGTAGTAACCAATCCGATGCTAGTGACTTTTTTTCAATAATGATATTTATTTGATATTTCTAAGTCTGAAAACAGAAAGTTATCACTGTTCTTTGTATGTATTACCCTTTCTTCTTACATAAGGTTTTAAGGATCAACAAACACAAAAATAAGATATTTTTCAAAGCTCCAACCTACTTCAATCTTCTCGGATCTTTAGATACATTGAAGAAATACAATATCAGTAATCACGGTATTGCAGTAGAGAAATATAAAATCCTTAGGTATCATTCTTTACCATCTATGTAGTTGAATGCATAAAAATCAAATTGGTGTCCCATTTTCGAAATTTACTGCAATTTCACAATTATGGATGGTGTAGTAAATAAAGAAATGAATATTGATATTAAATTACAATCTGCTTCATTTGCTTTCAATTACATTTCTACAGAATGGATTAGTATTAAAATTAAACTTTTTTCGCTAACATATTATGTGCTTGTTATATAAAGGCTATATATTTTTATATATTGTACGAAGATCCACGTGGCGACAATCGATCATTATCATCTACTGTACTTAACAAACAATACGAGTATATACATGACGAACTCGTTGCCAACCTTACCGGATTGTTATAAAACCCTTTTCGTAGAGCTAACGTCATGATACGAAAAATTCGGTCTGTCACATTCCCGATTAGTAAACATGACATGTGCAACGACCCTAATATTTAGAGCAGCGCAATGTTATTAGTCGACGACGATTAGCAATCATAATGAGAAAATCATTTGGCAGCCGTCGATAAACAATTAGTTAGCAACAATTGCTTTCCTCGTTTAGATTCGAGTCTCTTTAGAATTACGACTACAAATAAGATACTAGGCGAATCGAAAAAATCAGAATCATTTGTAACCTATTGATATATTGGAGGAATATATTCCTAAAAACTTACAAGAAATAGGCATTATATCAAGCGCAAGTTTGCGAATCGCGTGGGTAAAAACATTCGCTATTCTCAGTTCCATGCAATGGAGTTCGCTTGCATTTTAATGGCATTCAAAAACTTGTAAACTTCTTCCGAATATCAACATAAAAGTTCAAAGTTCAAAATAAAATTAGTTCACAAATAACACAAGAATCATGTATAATTTTCAGTACTTAACGTAATTTCAATATTTCTTAACATTACGTTGCTTGCAGTCCCAAGTACATAACTTCCAATGGATAAACATTTATTGGTCATAAAAAGCAATCGTTGACATGTGCGATAAAAGTAAATATTCACACTGAAGTAGAATAATATTACGTTCTATGTATTACAATTTGTTCTAACAGAACCCAGTTGTAAATAAGCCTACCCCAGTGACAATAACGTCTACAGCGATACTTTGATATTGTTGCGAAAAATATACGTATCTTTTCATGGTCATTTGTATGCCAATCATTTGGTATATAGTACCTATTTGTTGTTAGCAGCAGTAAACCATTCTAGATAAAATACAGCCGATAATAAGAAAAACTTCAATACTTACATTGCTACCAATTGTTTTGTAGAACGAGTTACCTCATAACCTAACACACGAGACACCAACAATTAAGGATACAAATTCGGAAATTGATATTCTTTCGTTTTTACAACATTTGTCATTGCTGCTCCACTCTTATTAGTCATAGCGTGATGTTATATAGCGTAGTCTTCCTCAACTAATGGACTATTCAACACAATAATAATTTTTCAATTACCAGTGATTAGCGCGTTAAACAAACTCTTCAGCTTTATAATATTAGTATAGAAGTATAGATTAAATAAATAGGTATATAGCTTCTCCGTAAGTCTGCTAAGTATTTTCAAGCCATACTTTGTAACGAAGTGACACAAATGATTCTTCAAATATATATTTTGGAAAATCGCTAAAATACCTACAAAATAATTTAAGTAATTGCAAAGATACTTCGTTATAAAAACTAGAGCTTATTACAGCTTAAGGCATACATAAGTGTGACGTATGTCGGACAAGCGGCCAAACCAGAAGCGACAGACGGAGGTCGTGACCGGCACCCACGATATATCACGAAACAGCTTTGGACAAATTAATCCGTCCGCTCATCACAACGCGACCGATACTGAGATTTTCACATCGGCAATGTGAACAACACACACTGTACATCGACTAAAATTGGGTAGTTGACGTAATAAATCAAATGTAACAACAGTCACCTTCCTCCTTTATATCCAGATCATTAGGATAAAATGTTTAGTTTTTTAATAAAAGAGTTATTTCTTCAAAATACATGTAACAAACTCATTTCATTGTATTTCTTATAATTTTTTTTACGTTTTCAGTAGTGTTTTTAAAATCATCCAATCGAAAGCACGCATCAGTGGAAAATAATATTCACTCATCGCATAGAATTTATATATTAATCAAATCCTAACATGTACCATATCTAATGCAGATTGTGTTGAATTATATCGATATTTAATAACGATGTCGGTTTCGCGTTCAATTAGGTTGCGGGTGTATGGCGTGTAAATTATTGGTTTTTGAGTGAGGGAAATCATGTCTAGACCGGGCTGGAATCTAGCCAAAAACCTACGTCTAACTAGATAGCCGCATTGCCAAATACGAGAACTAGTGTCGCGTCGTGATATTTCTTTCATGGACGTCTCGCTCGTTCCCTGCGTCCATTTGGAGCCGCTTTGTCAACACTAAAGACGCCGGCCGTTATGTAAGCTTTAGAAACGATATTAATCTTGAAGGATTCCTGATTTAAATTTAATAGTCATCGTTATAATCTGGGAGACGAACAGGTTTATCTAAATTCTCTAATCAGTCTTGTCACAATACTTGTCGCTTTGTCTGACGTCATAGCAGCGATATAGCAACAAAACACATGTTGAATATTAATCACATATCCAAATCCAACATCATATTACGAATAATATTAGTATACGACTATACTAAATTAACATATGCAGTGAAAGTCACTCACCTAACTTGTTCGTGCTTCTGAATGTAGATTTTATGGAACTGTCCCTCTACTGGCGATATGATGTCGTTTTTCATCTCCATAGCAACGTGCTGCGGCAGCACCGATAGCAGCAAACGCTCCTGTCGGGGAAATGTTTAGTATAATTAGTGTTAAAATTACATGTGAAATGTCTCCCCGATTACGACATATTAGGTAATATTCAATGTAATTGTCAATACAGTTTTATGCTTATAGGCTTCTAATACTAACTCTATGGATCAATTTCCAGTTTAAATACAATACTTTAGTTTGTGTAATATCATATTTTCCAAGACTTGAAATGCGTCTAACGTGGAAAGCAGTAGGCGACAGCAGTTCGCTCGACGCTTTTATATCAAGTTGCCTAAATTGATTTTCTCAATAGATGCGATAAACACGATATAATACATGGTACATAACACGCAAAATATGTTTAAAAATACATTATTTCATTGGCGCAAATAATAAAAAACCCAGTCGAGGTTATGATTAGACGATTTATGATGATATAATCATTACAATGTTATGCAAATAAATTCACACCTTATCATCTCCACCATACTATGAATTATTAGATTCTGAAAAATGTAATTTACAGTAAATTCTTAATAATATAGAATTATTTATGTGCAAACAGTTTGGCAAACATATTTGGATTACATGTTTTTATTTGTTTATTTATAATCAGTGCACTCATTTTAACTCTGTTCACGTGTCGTATTTAAATCACTCACTTACATGCTGATTCTGTATAGAGAAATATTTTTAGTAGCATAGGTACTAGCAACATTTTTAAACATACCTTATACGTTAACACTGAACTAAAATCTCGACTAATTCCTTTTTCTATGTGAATTTAATTAAGAAGGCTTCACGAATTTCATTCATTAATTATCAAAGGTAAGAATACGATACTAATTAATTATATTACGAACAGGTACAATGAAATACGAACCTTTTCTCTCGGTAAGAGAAAATGGTACCATTTAAGCGAAACGAAATGAACAGAACGATTTTGCTTCAATAGAGCATTTAAATTTGTAAAGCTTAGTGTCGAGAAATGGGAAGCAAAAAAAGTTTGAAATAAGAGGTGAATAGACCGAGGATAAAAAACAAAACGCTGTCTCGTCCGGACAGTATTCTAAAAATAAGTAAGCATGAAATTGATAATTTTCCGATGAGTTTACAGACAGACGAGCGTGCATTAACCGATTCGCCATGCGCCCGGCGCCGGCGAACTTTGTACGTCGCAAGTAAATCGGTGCATCTGAATCACCGCGGAGAATATGCATTAAGGTTTGATCTACCTTTTGTAGTTGACAAAACAATCAGTTGGCAAGAAGCATGTGAAAGAGAAGAAGTAAATGTATTAAGACTTAGTCACCTTCCTTTGTTAAACAAATAACACGATTAGCTCTTCCGTTTCAAACGTGTTATTTTTAAACAACATTGTATTATGCGTGTGACATATTACCATGCTTCAAGGATACGTTATTTTACAAATGTTGCTGTTCTAAAACGGAAGACTTTTTTATATTCTCAACTTATTTATTAACAAACTTCTGACACATAGTATCAAGGAATCCAAGTAGTCAACCACAACTTTACCCTGCAATCCATACTTTACAATCATGAAATGTATAAAGGAATCTATTGCAAGCAAGCCGAAATACCTTACCAATTTCTCATTCTCGTCTTCCATGTCAAGGCGGGCGGCGATACAGTTCCGAGTGTCCAGGAAGGCGCGCCGCTGCGCCGTTTCCATGAGTGAATGCATCAATGCCCCCACCACGTTCACGCACACGAATACAACCACATTACCCACCATCTGTTAGGAATACCCAAACATAAGTATACAAAATATATGTCACAGTAACAATTAATTGAAATAGTTGATGGAAGGATTAAGATCGTCACTCACGAGTATCAACTCACTACGTGACCAGCAGCTTTTTGTACAAAACCTACCGTAGTAACGAGGATTTGATGGGATCTATAAAATCTAAACTATAAGTAACTAAAAAAATGGATACTATTTCACCTTATCAACACTTTAATATAACAGTCGAAATATATTAAGAAACACGATTTAAACATATTTAAATTTATTTAAACAGTTTCCAACGATTTCCCTACATTGGCGGTTTTATACTACTTTGCATTAGTAGAAATCAAATTTGTTAAAATATGTAGATCAGACAAAATACACCAATATTATCATTATTACGAATTAGATGCAAACTCACGCTACCATCATATCAATTTCTTTGCAATTCGCAAAAGTTACGGTTGCAGATTTCACTTTGAAACGAATTGGTGATTTCGATATTGGTTTCTTTGCCAAATACGTTCAGCGCACCTGTACTGGGAGGCAATTTGTATGCAATTGGCAATCGCGAATTGCAAGTTAAACAGGCTCGTTTCCCTTCCAGCCGGGTGACCATTTAACAAATGTAAACTATAACAACAAATTCAACCTATGTATTATTGAAAAGAAAGTATTCGGTATGCTTCAGTTATGGATTTTTTGCTTCACAAGACAGACTCGAGCATAGCGAACGCCTTTGCAATGTACATTGCATAGGTTATAAAGCACTACAACAATGTCACGCTAGATGGATTAGATCATACCTTAAGCTTGTTACTTTGTGAATTGACTCCACCCCACGTATTCGATTTATGACAGTTCGCATTAAAACAACAAACAACCTGATGGGTTGTCGGCATAAAATCGGTCTTAAAATGAATAATTTACGACATTTTGTCAGTGCCCATATCTACGGCGTTTCGAAATTGAAGGTAATAAAAATTCGTTCACCAACGCCGCGCGATCAATCAATGCTCCGCGAAAATGACTTGTAAAATTAATGAAGTAACGTTGTTACAGAAAATGAACGAGTACATTCGAGTATGTTATTCTTTAAAAGATAAAGTATTAAAGGCCGTACTCATATATTAATATTCAAATCAAAATGTTGCTAATCAGAAATATTTTACTTTATTTTACTGGTGATATTAATGGAAATAGTGTAGGTACGTGAATAAATCAACTATTAAAACGAGAGATCTGAATAAACATACTAAGGACCGCACCAGCAACTTCATTTGATGTGTTAATATTCGGAATGAAAAATAAAAAATAAATGCCCCCAAACCGTCAAAGAGCACTCTAGTTGCTCTTGACCTCTGGGACGTTAGGGATGTAGATTTGCATGCTTATGTTTAAAACAAAAACCGGCGAACTGAACAAACCACTTTTGTAACCTCGCATGTGTAAATAGGTGGTCGCCCTTCGGGCTTATTAAATAGGGACATTTATATGAAAATCAATCCACAGTATGCTTGGCTAAATGCCATTTATTCTGTTTTATGTAAAACCATCCCAATAACCTATATTTTGTAACATAATTTACGATCCTACATACGCTTTATTTCCATGACAATAAACTGACATGAGAGTGGCCTAGTATTGCGACCATACAATACAACTGTATCTTAATTCCCTTGATAGCTATAAACGATCTTGCAAAATAATTAGGTCGGCAATTTGTTATAGAAACGAATGGACGATAGACTAAAATTTTCGTAAGTACTTACGTACATATGTTTGAGGGTAGCTGTACATTGAATAGAAATAATATTACTGCTGGACCGTTACCGTAACATCATGTGTTATTGTCGCTTTGATCATTGTTATTAATATTTTCACTCCATCGGCATCGACTAAATATTGTCTGTATGAATACAAGCTAAGGTTAAGTTTGCTTTAGAATAGGCTTACAAATTCATACAGCGATCAACTCCTGTTCGACAAAATCCAAACATGAAGTTGTTTGGTACTCGTACATACGCGCACCCCCGTGTAAATACAGCAGTCTCGCGCCCGCGGCCGTGCGCTCCCCCCGCTCCCCGCCCGCCGTGTTTCCGCTACCCGGCTCTTTTTACTGCAACCATTGTAACAACCGCTTTATTGTCCCCAGACATGTCCCGAACCATGTTTCGAGCGATCCGTTTGTTTTACAACCACATATCTATCTATCTTTGGAGCGATATTGTTGTAGGTACACTAATATTGCTTTATTATTTTGTGTACAAAAGTTACCAACTAGACCTATTTTGTATGTATGAGAGATACTACTTAACTATTAGCAGTTTATACACTACATACTTAAAAACGAACACATCGCAGAGGAATGCTTAGATTTTTTCCTAATAAATTATACCCTTAGTATTAAATTAGATCAAATGAAAATCAAATGCGTTCAAACTGAAGGTTAGTATAACATTTTATGGCTGTGTGCCTAAAATGTTTCGAATCGACGGCCGTACGACGAATAATATTCGTGACAAGGAAACATTAGTAAGCCGCCTTAATACAAAACTATGTTCGACCACGTTATTGTTCGATGTCAATGGCTACAACGGGACAGGACGTACTCACCCGTCGTCGATAAAGGTGTAGGGTTTAATGAATACTTGATGCCTTTTGAAGGTAAGTGGATATGTTAGGTGATTACAACAAAGGATGCCCATTCTCTTACGATCTTTGAAATATGTATAATAGAGCTAGGGAAGAGTTGCTTTAGATCGTAATATGTTTTGGTTAGTTTGATATCTATTGCGTACTACGTGGAAAGAAAGACTATTTACACACCCGCTGTATTCTATGACCACTGTACACAAAAAATTGATGTAGCCGAATGTGATACTTTCGTCGATTCCTACGTAACTGGCTAGGCTCCGTGGTGTTATCCGCGTACATTCCGATCCGGTGGCAAATCCAGATAAAAAATATCCTATGTTCATTCTCAGGCTTCAAACTATTTCATTGCAATCGGCAAAACGGATAGTTTATCTCGCATTTATAAATATTAATACACTTAGTAGATCTAGGTAAACTTTAAACAACTTTAAAGAAGATGCTTTGATATTGGGGTGTAAATGTTATGTTGTTAACAAAAGTTTAATGTTAAATTGTAACCGGCAGTGGTCGTGTTTACGAGCGGCGCGGCCCACGGGCGCTGATGAACTTGACGATACGCGATAGAGCAGGTGAAAGGTTCGCTTTAGTCAGTGTTTGTGTTATTGTTCAAGTTATGTTGTCTATTATATGAAAATTAGTCCACCGACCTTCGAATTCCTATATTTTATCAATTACCACGCCGTGTTAGTACCATAACTATAGTGATAATGTAGCCTATTTTCTTTTTTGTGCTTTAACGACGACATCAATGGCTTCTTTCTTTCTGTACAGAGATCCAAGTGATTCAAATTCAATAAAAGTTCTGATTAACAACCGCTTTATTTTCCTAATTCTCAGTGTTTAGGTATGGTACCTAATAAGTACATATAACACACACTGTAAGGACTAAATATTTTCCTAATACCAAAACCAATATAATTACAACCAATAGAACTATAATAAAAACATACTATATAATCATATGCAATAACAATATTTAATGCCGCGCTTAATTAAATAAACGAATATAGGAAATAAAGCGAACGAGTTGATAAGTAACGTAATCCACAGAATTTTATAGAATTAAATAACAGACTGGGATAATAAAGTTTACTCCTTTTCTGTCAGTTTCTTGTCATCTACCTGAATATACGCGCACTGCAAATAATAAAATCAAATTATCCTTTTTCAATTTCTCTTTTTAGTCCAACCATTCACCATTCAAGTCCCGTCAGCGCGTACATTTTTCAATATGTTTAGAAAGACTTGAATATGAAATCATGTTGCCATGAATACTGTTCAGAGAATAGAGCTGGCGCGCAGGAATTGGAAACAGATCGGAAATATTGGAAAGTAATGATATTCCTGTATATAATAATGATACATTACGGAACGGCCTTTATTCTCAAATATTCAGATGTGCCTCGCAAGTTTTAAACAGATTTTAACAACCGCTTCCAAAATACCGATGCAAATTTTTCTACCCGTACACAGCGATGCCTACATTAGTATATTTCAAATACATATTTAATAACGAGCGCTTAACTACCTTTCTAATGGTAACTATTTCTCAACTCATACGCAGTGATTTTGGTCGTAAATTCGGCAAATGGAAACCAGACAGTCGGTAAACATACATATATAAATATATAAATACATGTTTATTTTATATACATAATTTCAGCACTCAGACACACAACAAACACTCTTGCTCATCACACAAATATTTGTATTGGGCGGGAATCGATCCTTCAACCTCCGCCTCGGGGTCATTAACCACTATATCTAAAAAGCAGTCAATTATGCTCGTATTGTATGTTTTAATTCGCATATCTTGTAACGGACCAGCTCGTTTACCATAAAAAATGTTGAAAATTAATTTAAACCTTGCTGTGCTCTTTTTAACTTTGATAAACTTACTACTGTCTGCAGGTACATAAATAGATCATTCAAACAAAATAATATTCTGATTATTTACATGTTTCGTAATATCTAAATTACACCTATTTAATTGTAACTGTTCGTTATACCCAAACGAACATAGTGGCACATGATGTCAGCTATAGATGACGCAAGTTCTCTGACGCCTCACAACTGTTGCCAAACCCTTTTTTATGTAGAATTTTGAGGTATTCTTAGATATTGGTGCAGGTAAGAGACAGTGTATAATAAATTCTTTATTACTAGTACTGATACTTTAACATTAATAATTCTGATTAAGACATAAACACAGCAAACATAGCATTTGAATCGAACATTTATGTAAGTAGGTTTACCACACCTTTACCAGATGGTAGAAAAGGTTACGGTTGGCCCGAGACAACAACATCGCTACATCAATTTCAAATGTACTATCCACTTTCACGTAAACACACTACACTAGTGATTACTTCAGTCTGTAGGAGTAAGAACGCGTCGTGGTCAGGTCTGAATAAGATACGTACTAACTGATTCGAATTCGATATTTTAATTCTAAATCGTAACAAACGCCTTTTGCAAGTTTGAAAAGACTAAAACAAGGACGAAATTACCTTAATGTTATACACAAATGACAATGTAGTTGGTCGTAGCTAATGTAGCCTAGATCTATGGCAGCCTAGCAATCTAAAACAAAAGAATTCCGGACAGACACTGAAAGAATGCCTCGTTATCCTGTAATTATACAGCTTACAACGCGTTTACCTTTGTGTACTAGTAATGTAAAAAGGAAGATACGGAATACGTCATAGTCGTCGTAGTCGATATTGATTCGTAAATTTCACTAAAAACTGCTAGGAGTTTCACGCCAAATATTGTATCCTGTGTACAACAATCTAGCAACAATTGGCTGCAGCTGTGACAAAATTACGCGATACTGACTATTCATTATTAAAGCTAATTAACACCTATGTAGAACTAGTCGACTCGTTATGTTATACAATGGTAAACAATTGGGAATGAATTAGTCAATTACTCCAAGCGTACTTTGTATGGGTCTAATGAAACGGATGGCGTTATAATGACTACTTTCATTAGAATAATCATTCTTTGTATGAAAAAGTACATCCAGTGGCGTAATACGAGCCTCTGTAAACTACACGGCAAGCCAATTAAGTGCAGCTAATTGTGGGCGGACGATTACCCCAATTAGATACACTTTTGACGTTACATTCAGATAGTACGACACGTTTTTATTGAAACGTGACATTATTATTATACAAGGAAAAGCGGAAAAAAATTATCTACGAGTATGTACAACGCACATACCGGTACTTTGTAAAAACGTCATATTTTTCCATCGAGACAATAATAATAAAACAGATTGTTATCCATTTACCGATTTATTGTCAATGGCGTAATTAAATAGCATTCAATGAAAAAATATATAAAAGATCGAAAATCTATATACCATAAACTAACATGTCGAATAGCTTGCACAAAAATGGTCCTTGAATAAAAATTACCACATACTACAAATAACCTATAAACTTTCTCCCTATTCGTAGCCTTTTATTCTCGAATTGCGTACCATTTGTCAAATATATCCACTCAATAAAAAAACCGTTCTATAAATACAAGGAATGAACGAATGAATGACCGAGAATAGCGTATCGTCACGGATCACAAAGGTCGGAACAAACATTTGTTAGCCGCAGCCAATCGACTGATACAATACATCACTTCGACATATCGAAATCCACTCGTGCTTCTGAAACATCCATAATGTTCCATGGAAGCTGCCAAAGATTTAATCGATTGATCTTAACTTAGACTATTCACATAGTTTATTTGAAACGTTATTGTAATTATTTCTATGAATGTTCACGGTCTGAAATGGAATAAAAGCGAAATTAATATTACTCTCATGAATATAATACTAATTTCATATATTTACAGTGTATAGGTACTCGTATGTTTAAGTTTAATACCATGCCCCAGTAATCAAGAGCCTAAATGTAAGATGAAAATAGCGTCATCTTTGATGTAGTCTCATGAAATTTCCAAACGACAGCACAAAGGTTCCACTATGTGAAGACTAAAGTAAAAAAATATATGACGATCAATGTATATATAATGTCGTTCGCTATGTTCAACTTGCCGTTGGCAAGACAAAATAAGACTGTACATGGTTTCTTGTGACGTTATAGCGTTTGCGAGCCGTTCATAATTTCAATTTCCACTTTTTAACACATTTAGTAACAATAACATATATAGCAAAAACTATAAACATAAATTAATTGCCATTTTACGAGTTAGTAGTGACTACTGAAGTATTGTATATAAAAAAAATCCTGATATATTTAAAGGCAGACAACATTTAGAGCAGCTGTTTCAATGCAAAATTGTAGCATTCCTTTAATCTGTAATGAATAATCACACTGGAATTCAAGGTGTACTGTTCACGATAGCAGTCTTCCGCTGCAACACTAAACAGATTATGTTCGTAAAATTATTTGCTGAAGTGAATCTCGTAATCCTACAATACATAAACCAGATGCCCTTACAAAGACTAATCGAACTCGCTTCAACGGATGTTATACTCATTTGAAAAAATACAAATACTAATAAATATCCGAGACAAGATATTCAAAATATATCTTAACTTAGTAAAGATAGAAATGGTTACTTGGTGTTGAAAGCTCATTAAACTTTCAGAAACTGGCATTATATTCAAAGGTTAAAGGGATTAAGGTGATTTAACACAACCAATTATAGTAAGTAGATCACGTATCAAAAAGCACAATTTATGCAAATTGTCTTAAAGGCTATTAAATTAGTTACTTAAGCAATTAATTACTTTTAATGTCAAACATTTGACATTTTATAATTGCGGGTGTCAACGTGCCAACTCAGAAGAGTTGATAAAACTGAAATCGGTTTGAAATTAAACAACTTTTATTGCATAATATCGAACGAATACGTGTAAAATGGTTAACCGAAATGGAAACTGTTAATTGAATGGACAGTAATTGTTATTTTACAAGTGTAGAGAGTGCAACGGGGCTAATATGAGAGGTCGAGTAACTGGGTTATAACTCCTAGTATGGACAGAACGCTGTGATGTTTGAATAGGTGTACGAACATATTTAGATCAAAATGGTTAATA
The DNA here is from genome assembly GCA_018246895.1 of Aspitha aspitha aspitha. NCBI lineage: Eukaryota > Metazoa > Arthropoda > Insecta > Lepidoptera > Hesperiidae > Aspitha > Aspitha aspitha. The sequence goes on along the minus strand of DWGJ01000049.1, from coordinate 31,514 downwards.
AAAACAAGTTGCCTTGCCTCAAGTTGATCGTTAACGAAATGTAAATCCATTAAGAGCGTCGGGATTCGTTTCTTCGCAACATGCTTATACATATAGTGTAAACTTATTTGTTTGTTTTCGGATAACTTAAGTGATTTAAGAATAATGAAACTGTAAAGTGGCATTAAGTCGTTTTAATCGTAGTGAAATTAATTTCGGATCATAAATAACATAATAGAAGCGTGTGCAGTCGGTCCGATAAGTCCGTAATACTGGATAAATTGTCGATTACCCAATAACCTTAATAACCTTAACAATCACGCAGTCTCGCGACCCAATCACTCGACAGAATAACGTCGCTTGGATACTTCAATAATCGTCAATGGTTTTTGGATACCTGATAGTATCAGTGCTGTCACCTCAGCAGTCATACAGAATGCCTACAGTTAAAATGAAATAATTGCCGAAGTCAGATATTAATCATTCTTTGATACAATACCATTCAATGTTATTTGCTGTAATTATAGAATAATGGCTACCTAACAATATTGATATTAGTACATAGCAAGTGTACATTAATATACGTGCAGTGTGTTCATATAAAAGTAAATATAAAGCATGTGCTTAATGTACGATTAAATTTAGAAATGGCAAGAGAAAACACTAAAGTGGTCTTGATTGAAGTTGAGCGTAAACACAATATGTACGAGTAAGTCCATCACAGAACAGGCAAGGTTGGAGTTTTATTGTTCGGCGGTACCGTGAGTTTATGTTAGTGGGGAGTGATGGATTTTTAATGTACGACGTGTGGGCGTACGTAGAAAGTGTTTCGCCTTGGGGTGATTGTTTCATTTTCCTTAAACCGAGGTTGCAGGAAAATTCTATATTTATACGTAAGGTTGTTGTCTTGGTCTCTTATTCTACATGGTAGGATAATTTAGGGTAAATTTAAAGACATCAACGTGCTGTCATTACCGAATTTAATAATCTTCAACAAATGAATTATATGATAATTTTATTTTCATATAGTGGTCGCTGTTTGCAATATTTTCAGCTGGGTTTTTTTAAACACATGCAAGTCCGAAGGGCAAGATGCCGGGTAGTGATGTCAACGTCTCTTCGTGCACGTCCGCGCATAATTCCCTGGATACTTTATATCTACGTCATAACAAAGCTACAAGGCCAGAGCATCAAATGTACTTTTACACGCGAATATTGTCGACCATCATGTACCCTTATGTCAAGTGGCTGAGAGCCGCGTTAGATGCCAAGTGGCAAGAGGGCAAGGTTGCGACCTTTGTTCCGCACCACTCGGTCAAGTATCGATATCTAATGAGAAATATTGACATCCACAATGAACGGAAGGTTCCCTAAAATTGTGGTCAGTTAATAACCTATCAAATCTATTTCATTGTTCCAATGGCATGAGCTATTTGTTTTAATCAATTTAAAATTTTCCTAAGACATAATTTGTAAAAATATCTAGGCCACGTCCAACACCGGTGACGGTGTATTTTTAATTTTCTAAAACGTCACCGCGTTTAAAAACAGATTTCATATTTAACGTATGTACAAATATTAGTAATATTAATTAGTCGTTCTCACCTGTTGCCAGACATGATAGGGAAATCGATGAGCGACGAGAGCAGCGGCCACGGTGTGGGCGATGGGCAGGAGGAGGCCAAAGGCGGCAGCGACCGGCGCACCGACGGGCAAAAGAGCGTACGCCGCAAACACTGCCCAGACCACGTGCGCGGCGCCCTCCGCCGCGGCGCCCGGGCTCCAGGCGGGCAGGGTAGCGGCCAGCGCGGTGCCGCCGCCGGCCAGCGCCAGCCAGCACGCCCGCGGCAGCCGGCGCTCTGGCGACACGCCGCCCGTGCGACCGCACCACCACGCCAACCCACCGCACAGAACTGCATGTGCACTTAGCACACCCACCTATTACACACAAACAACGTATAATTTTTATTTTATAATTAGCGAACACCTATATTCAAGCAACGTAAACGCAGTAGATACCAAATTACAAAGGTCACAGTTACATGGAAAATGGTACCTTCTACAACGTTAAATATGTACCTACTCAAGTCCTGGGGTGTCTGAAATTTAAGGAAGTGGTGCAGTAAATCGACATATCATTACCACCGCAAAGCGTTATGTTATACCACTCACAATCATAATAGATATTTTATAGATAAATCTAGTCAAATATGCCACAATCAGACAGTTACTAATGCGGGTCTTGATGTCTAATTATATCAAACACATAATGCTTTTTGTTTAAAATGCAAATAAACTCAAATTCCGTTCAAAGTCCTTTAATGCATAAAATGCGCTCAGGGGTGCGGTCGCTACAGAAATATCAATTAAGAAATATATACGCAGTTATTAAAATAGTGCTCTTACTGCGATTGGGCCTATCTGGCAGAATGTCAACGACTGGTGTAAATTGCTAATTCTGCAACATTTTAAAAATGGGTTGTAACTAAATTCCCGCATATCCTACGTATCGAAGAAATTGTATTTGTGAATATGTATATACAAATACTGACACTAAAATCAATCATGAAAAAATTATCAGACTGCTAACAATTATCTTAGAAATAGGTAGTTTAACTTCAAAAAAGGAAATACACCCGATGCAGTTAATTTAAGCGCATCGCTCCGGCGCTCGAATGGAATTGACGAAAGTCAGGACTGTTTCCCGACTCGTATGGTAAAGTAGTGTAGCTTTGAAGTAGTTCGAAATCCTTGCGTTCTCGGAAATGCTTTTAAAATTTGTTGCGCGTTTCTGTTAATGATCACTTACACATTTACCTTCAGTTTCAAGTACAAAACCTTGTATACGCACAGTTTTATTTACTCAACTGCGCTCAAACTCATTTTGTGTTCCGTTAATTCTTTTAACGATCCATATGTATACAACAAGACATATTTTATTATTATTTTGCATTTATGGCGATAAAAAAAATATAAGAAAACTTGCGATATCAGACAACTTAAGCTTTTTAAATTCAAGTGCATGTCATATACTTATTAATGATTTGGTATTGTATATAATGAATAATTATGAGGATTATGGTCTCATATCGAGAGATACCGTTGTTGCGCTGATTCCCAAAGTTCGTTATCGGTAGACTCGTCCCAGGATCCCAAACCTTCTACAGCCTATTTTAGTCATATCGGAGTACTGAGTACCCAAACCTTACAAATCTTATGTAACAATCAAACAACTCTTCAGCTTTATAATATTGGTATAGAAGTATAAAAGAATTAAGTAATGCAGGTAGGATTGATGGCACCAACCTGCGGCGCTCTGCGCCAGCCCCGCGTGGCGTCGACAGCGGCGAGCGCGGCGGCGAGCGCGGCCCACAGCGCCAGCGCGGAGCCCACCGAGGTGCGCTGCAGCTTGCACGCGTACCGCGCGTACAGCTCCTCCAGCTCGGCGGACTCGAAGCGGCGGCGCGCCAGCAGCCGGGCCAGCGGGCCTCGCGCCGACATCGCCTTAACCGCGTGGTCCATCCCGCTCCCTCACCTCGCCCTCCGCACCGTCCGCCGCGTCATCTTACAGAAAGGCACTTATTAGCTTTTATGTAATGTATCTGTACCCGCGGTTTCACGCGCGTGGAAATCAATATTTTTCCTTTTTTGCAACATTATTTATAGCGTGATGTTATATAGCCTATAGGCGTCCTGAATAAGTGGACCATTTAACACAAAAATAATTTTTCAATTCGAACCAGTAGTTCCTTAAATTAGCGCGGTCAACCAAATAAACTCTTCAACGTTATAATATTAAATACACATATATTAAATACATATTGACTGTAGCATTATGTATAGTAATACACTTAAATTTATATCTTTAGTACTAATATTAATACCCTAATCTTATATACCAATCTAATTGTGTAGACAACAAATTTGACACGACGGGTGAACTTCGCTTGCACTCAACGTTTATGTTAATACACAGCATTCGCTAAGCAACTGAATAAAAGGAAACAAAACGAAGAACGAATCAACGCAAAAAAGGTCTTACATACCCGCAAAGCGTTTGCAATGAACCTACTAACCAGTAACATTATAGAATGGTTGATCTCTGAAGCAAGCCTCAGATCGTTCGTTCTTATCGTTTTAGTATTCTGTTAGTTATACGACTATGTACATAGTCTTGTTACACGAAGGTAAATCACTACGTTTAACCCTTGTTCAAGAAACTTAACAGCTCAATAAGCAGATTACAGACAATCATGAAATTGAACCATAGTTCCTTAACAATAACTCTGTTACATCATATCTTTTTTAGCGTGCCCATTGCAGTTAATGCGATTGCTATACGTCGCCTGACTTTACGCAACATCCGGAATTCGAGAATAAAGCTCGAAGATATATATAGTATAAGACGACCTCGCAATTCGCAATGTTAGTTTCTTCCGACGTATTATTGTTGGCCCGGTGTTCGATGATCATTTTAATCTTACTTCGGTTATGCTCTAATCCGAATTCTTGACACATGTGTTCTAGTAGTGGCTTCTCTAAGCGCTGAAGAGTGGTCGCAGACAAAGTGGTGTATTACAGATGTTTGTATAACGTGCAGGCAAGACTGACGTAAACGTGGCTTTGGCGACTATTCAGTTTTACTTTGATAATAATTATATCAATAAAAGATATTTTTTTTCGATCGTTTCGTAACCTTAACATAAATATTACAATATCGAAAGATGTTTACCTCAATAATACTCGATTTTCGGATTGCGTTCGTAAAATCCACTTTAATCCGCTCAGGAACCTCGCGATGAATAATTAACCTTGATCTCATAAAGACGCCCACAAAAAAGTTAAAATAAGGTCCCTGCAAATTATCACCCGAACCAAAAAAATTACTTCGCAATATTTCGCGAAATCGACAATTGCAATTATGTAGTCTTAATAAGTTTACCAAATAAAGATATATTGGTATAATTTATTACAGGACAATATTTTCCTACAAAAAAAATGTTGTTCACAATGCCTATGTAAATGTACAAAACAGTCAGGAGTCTAAATGCAGATATCTTACATTACACGTACAGACCTACAACCTCCTTCAAGGGCTATCTGACACATATACATATAAATGCTACTAAGATATTAAGTCAAATTGCTGACTTTTTTGTGACACCAGGGGTGTAACTACCACATCCGCTCAAAGACGTCAACAATCTAGAAATATATTCTTATTGGCTCATTACAAGTGCTATCTGGAGACGACGAGGTCGGCGGCAGGCTACTGTACAGAACAATTCAGTTTTTGCGTAAACTCATTTTTAAATTTTGTTAATCTCTCTGTAGAATAGACGTACCTTTCGAGATTTAAGCGGATTTTAATTCGCATTCGGGACGACAGCATCCGTCATTACCTCTGTGTTTAATTAGTAACTCGAGATAATTCAAGTTCTAAAAGCCTCGAGCTCTACATTGTTATCTTGTTAGTAAAGTTATTTAAGCAGAATAACATCTTCGTAGAATATCAAAATAAATAGAAGTGCCACATTTAAGCAAAAGTTATTTTTGCTCGATTAAATAGACCTTTGAACCTACTAGGCAATGTTATTTAGAAATATTTTGACAGAATTTTTTGTGTAAGTGATAGTTATAAGTGCTTTAACGTTATTTTTTACAGTCAATACATCATTCAGACAATTGTTATCAGAATACTAAGCGCTTCACCAAAATTTAAAAATAGAGTGCAAAAATTATGTCGACAATAAATTAGTTTCTTTGCAAGTCTTCTATAGGATCTCACAGAGAGTCAACAAAACAATAAAACTTTGGGATATACAAAACCAGCTGAGCGAATATTGACGCCGAAAGAAAACAATCAAATTTACATACCTATTAGAGTTCCGCGCCCCTCGCCTTGGCTACCGAATGAGAGGAACGTTACGTCGAAACGTATCTAATTCTACACAAGAGTATAAAAATAAGTCTAAAACGGGGACAAATAATTTTTATATGTTTAAGCAGACAACTATCTGTTATTTTGGTGCTAACCGAACAATAACGATCTACTACTAATATCCGTTTTAAATGGCCTAAGAGCAAACGTTCTGTAACAGGCAGTTAAAACACTCCTTTTCAGCGCCAACTCGGCTGAAACAGGTCGACGTTTCAAGGGGAAACGTAATTTTTCATCATTTGCTAGGCTCACGTTAAAACTTGTAGACTCAGACAGACTCCGTTACACCGCGTCTGGCTTCGCATAAAAGGTATACCTGTGTTTGTCTGCACCAGTACTAATTCATTCTTTTTTAAGTAGTAAGTTGTCACCAAACTGGATTTGAGCATGGATTACCTATAATGAGATCCGTATCAGTACTTACAAAATCAGCTCGAATCCTATTCAAACTCGACAATACTATATACCTACTTCGTCGGTGCAAAGAATAGTATAATATTGTTAACAAAAGAATATGTATGCATGATACAAGATTCTGTACGATGAGGTATTTATTTCCAGTGCTTTTACGTTTTCTTTCGTCCACTATCATATTAACCGTTTGAAACAAAAACGCTATTAATACCCAAACGATACACTGAAAGACACAGGGAAGTTAATCATTTCATCTACACAGAATACCACCGACAAAGCTGCAATAAATAATATATAATTCTGTCCTTTTCTTGTCTTCATTAGAATAAGGGTAAACCCTCCAGCGTCAACCCTCCAGTATTACACAAAAACAGAAAAAATGTCCGTTGATTTTCTTTTTAACGCGTTCATAAATAAATTTTAATGTCTTGCTAAGCTGAAAATAAGAATAATTTGTAGTCTCCAATCTTCATAAAACCCCATATTTATAAATAACGAAAATGCCTAGAAACCAACGAGATTGGAATTAGACCAACGCGTATAACGACATAGAGACAATGAAGTCATTGCTGACTTTGTTATTTTAGAATACATCCTGGACAAGGCGATCCACCCTTAGCACATTTTCATTTTGGTCAGATGATCCGGGATGGATTCGAAATATAGAACGGAAAGTAATTCTCACGGCTTCCATCGCAAGCGGTAAGCGAAAAAGAGGGGCAAGGGGAGAGGGGGTCACGGCCGTCGGGTCAATAAACCTGAGAGGTATCGCGGCAGACGAATGAGACATGAACGTGGCACGCAGACCCGCGCTCGCTTCCCTCTGAAATTCAGTCAAGAGAGTCGCGCCTTCGAGCAGTTTACTTGGCGTCCAGCGAAATAACACGCTGAAAATTGTATCGCCGTATGTGAACCGCGTTAAGTACATATTGCAGCTATATTTTGATAAATATGAGCAATAATAGATCTAGGCCACGGCTATATTTCAGTTAAACCCCGCCAAGTCTGTTGTACTTATAATTAAGTTAAAAGTTTTTTAATTTCCATGCCGGCATTCCTACAAGTTTCATTACACCTTTTCCGTTCGGTTAAAAGCTTTTAAAAACTTTATATCTCGTTTTAATTGTTCTAGTGGTGGTAGTTTTCGTGTTTAATAAACCTTGTGTAGGTACAGTTAGTTAGTATTTATATGTAGTTCTAATTATTTGCAATTGTAATAAAAAAAAAAGAAAGTACAACTTAGAACACGTTTATTAAAGATACAACCGTTTCAGTTCGACTTTGAATCAAATTTTGTGGAAATGGAAAGTTATGTGGATATCATTTTTTATATTTCAATGATGTTTGCATGGGGGACTTTGCGGGGAAATGAATAAAACAGATAGCCGCTAATTAATCAAAGACGAACGAATTAAGGGGACGCGTCGCGGTCGCGGCTCGCTGGCATGTTTGACGTCGGTTGGCCCTTCACATTCATTCATTCCATTCTTTTAATTACGTGCTATTTACAGTTCGGGGAGGCAGATGTCTGTTGTAATATTCGACTTTATATAGGATCGCAAAGAAAAATAAAGGCATTTACGGAGTTGAATTTAATTTATTTACATTCTTATGCGTAATTATACAGATAATGACAGTGTCCCTTCATTGTTTTTAATTTATTATATCAATCATTTGTATAGCAGCATTGCAATCCAGGTTACCTTACGTAGTAATACAACTTTATTGTACGCACTGGAATTTAAAAATGAGCGCCCACTAAAATAAACTGATATTTTTTACTCATTTTTTAACTTTATAGAACTAAGATAGAACCACAAAATTCTAAAACTACCCTTTCCAATTCAAGCCCAACCTGAACACTGTTATAGTTATTTAAAAAAATTATTAAACTAAACGCGCTAACATTCAGTTAATATTTTGTAATGGCTTAAACCGCGTCGAGTTAATAAGGCACTACTCTCTGTATACAACTCACCACGCACCAGTAAAAAACTACGGATTTCAAATACCAACATGGTGGAAGAGTTGCCGAGTCTGAAATGACGATGGCCCTCCAGTCTCACCTCTTGAAACTGAACCAGGCTTCCGCGTTCACAACTTGGACATTAATTAAAGGCACAAAAAGAATTACTTCATCGAATAGCTGAGAGCTCGTAGACAACGAAACGCACTGACACTATAACAGACCAGCACGCTATGTTTTAAATTTAAATTCATGATTATGTGTCGTCATTCATTGTGTAACACTGCAAAAAAAATCTATGTTAATATAAAACAAAAGTACTCGTACCTACACAATAAAGTGTGTTTTAATGTTCCCGATCTTTATGCATTATAATAGCTTTGGTTGGGACTAATTAATATTCAGTGTCATTTCTTAAGCAGAATTTGGATTGCCTCAGTATCTTATGTGTAAAAATTAAAAATATTCAAAAAATACTTCGTACTATAGAAAATACAGTAAATTATATGCTTACTCCTTTATTACATACATTACACTGCTTTAATGGTTAATTACTGGGTCTTCGTTACAACAATCGATTTAAATATCGACATTGTTATTAATGGACATATTCCGAGTAACGAGTAACGATGTACTTCCGCCGACATAAGATATCGATGTTTGGCGATAAATAGCGCATTGAGAAATATAACCCAACCAGGCTGCACACCCAATCACGTCATAAAATCGTTGCATTTACTCATTCAAGTCTACACACATAAGTGTAGTCATTATTTCTATTTTTATGCGCGTAAAGTAAACCGTAGAATAATCTTAAATAGCTGAATTGACTTGCGATGAATCACGTAGATCAACATTATGTTATCTCCCCAGATCAAGGACTTTTATGTCCTATCTCGGATAAGACAAGTTCTGGCCTGAGTGACTTGTTCCGGTCATTTATGCTTCGTTTTTCTAAGGACTATTCCGAACTGCCGAATTTATACCTGTGAGTGTTTGCCTGCCGTCACAACTCTGTAAAATAATGCTGAAAAACATTAACTGAAGTTATCACTAACTGCTGAATATACTTAATTCAGTATAATTTAAGTTTTAATTATCTCCCATTCTTACGTACCGCATATGTAAACTGCAAATAAATTTTGTTATCTTAATTATAATTCCGATCGCAATTACACACCCGTATTACATTCATATATTTAGTGGAGTATAACGTAGTAAACAAATGGCTATCAAACCACTGAGCGTTTAATTACACGCACAATGTTGTAATCCTAAAGAAAATTTATTTCAATTAAGACACGATAGAATGATTCATATCGATGACTAACGGTCGTGCTATCATCATCATCGTCATATAAGTTACAAGACGAACAAACTTCTGTAAATTATATATCGTTAACTCGATACAGAGAACAGTGAGTCCGCGAGCCAAACCGCACGAGCTCTGAGACAAAGCTGTTGTTTACCATCCCCTCACCCGGCCAGCACCGCGTCGCGTCGTACGTTTGAGATTCTTTATAATATGCACTTCCATAGACATATGCGCTCAGTTATTAATTCCGTACACCCGCCGGTTTGCGCCCCGTTCGCTGCCAGCGGTAGATTCCGAGCTAAAAGGCGATGTTCATCGGATACGGGCATGATATGTGAGCGAAGAACTTAACTGGTCAAAACGCCGCTTTGGAGACAAAATAGAATGATCGTTATACGTACTCGTACTTAAAAGTTATGGATAAAGAGTGAAAGAGATCAATGAAAACGAATGATAATTTTCTCCATATTAAACGTAAATGTACATATATATTGTACTATACTATCAGTATGACGGAGTTAAAAGGTAGGTAATACTGCAGCAGCAAAATTCGCAGTGTTAGAAAAATATACGGGAAGCATAGCGAAATATTAATTATCAGTATATCATTACAAAAACGCCCGTGAAGAAATTTGAGCAGTCTCGGTGTATGTAAATGAGAAGGCTTTGGCAGACATGTTCGCGACTTCTGCCAACGAATCGATACGTGAAATGATCTTTCACATAATTCCACATGCTCTTAGAAAATGTACTCATTTGGTTGAAATATATAAATGACGACTTACGTATGTAAACGTTTGTTATCTACGACAATGAATCATAGTAATGCGTTGCCAGCATTTATTATTTTTATTTATACTTATTTTAACTATCATATTGTGTATTTTTATTTATTTATACTATTAGTTACGTTCCTCCGCTAAACACGAGGTCATACGGTCATTTACTAACGTAACTCTCTGTCACCGCATTATATAAACCTGCATTGAGGTTGAGAGGTTTGATACAAAGAAGACTAATAAAATATACAGTACTTCTTAAAGTTATTAAGTTTAAAGCCAGCCTATATACTGTTCATCAATGAGAACATGGAAAAGGTAGAGCTTTTAAAGCAGGTGCCGTCAAAGCGCTTTCGCAGCGTTGCATAACCCGAGGACGTTTGAGGCTAGAACTAGAGCAATCCCTTACCGTACCGTAGCCTTTAGAATAAGTCCGGATGTCGTGGATTTAGGTTACATCGAAAATAAGTAACATTAAAACTAAACGTCATAAATTACAAATATCGAAATGTACATTTAGATGAGGTTTAAATAAACTGCCGGCTAATATCGTCAAATTTTTCCTTTTGTATCGTTTTCCTAGCAACTTGCCACAACCACCATTCATTATCTAATCTAATCTAGATCTGAAGATGTTTAATTACCACATAACCGTTCAAAATACTGTGGGAGATTAGCCGAAATTTCATTAGGACAGCACTTTATTATAATTAAGCGTCGGGGACTTTGTATAAAATATGATGTTTTTAAACATTCAAGTATAAAAGCTTTATTCGCTAATGTGACATTACCTACTTCAAAAGATTTGCAATTTAAATGTCAATATCTATACCTATGTATAATTTATAAATTAACATAGCAATAAAATATAACAAAATTGATGAGTTCTTATCATATCAGCTGCTTGGTAGCTAGTAAGTACTCGTATAACTAAGCTATAAGATATACGAGCAGTATACATTCAGAGTTAAAGATCCCGCTTGATTATAGGCCTACGCTTATTACAAGTGCTATATACTGCAAAAATGTACGTAAAAACAACGTGATAAAATACATTTCAGTTAGCCTAATTTAAAAAGGAACAAAACATTCTATAATCCAATTTAACACTACACGTTAATACGTCAATAATATTACACCAAATGTTTCTTATAGCGAATCATTTATCCATATAGCTATGAGCCTTAAGGACAGATACACAATGTATGCGTTTATTATGTATTATTGCCAACGGAAAGTAATAACAAGGAAATATTTCAAATAATACTGCACCCAAAATTGAACTCGTTAGTGGCAAGGTCAATGTATCGTTTCTACGTAATTAAACAAGAATCTATTTTAGTCAGATGAACTGTCGTTGTTTAGAATTTTATCTGTGTTTATTTTGAACGGTCGTTACTCTCATCGACAAATGACAGGAAAATATGTGGAATGAAACGTCGCGACAGTGTTCCGTAAATACAGATATGATCGAGACTGGTATTATCTCGCTGCGACGCATAATATTTAGAGAACTTTAAATGATAAGCGGATCGTCTTTTCGCTTGTTCTTCTTTTAAAATGGAAAATCGAAATTAGAGGTACACGCTGGTTGATAGTCTTATGTCGTTTTTACTTTCTAGGTAACAGGTAGTAATGCGTAGTGCTTTATATTTTAGCCTCCGACTACTGAGATGTACAGTAAAATTCCTGGCACGCTCCTCTGATTTTACTACTTAATAGGTTAATTGCGAAATAACACTTCCTGTTATACTAAAGACAACATTCAGTTTTCCTTAAAGTTATCTAAGGCGCGCGGAGTACGCCATCACGCACTTGACTAAGGGATTGTGTGTGGCCTTATCCTTCTCGTTCTGAGAAGAGACCAGAGTCCATGATAGACAGAGGACAAAACACATTGATTGCACTTAATAGCGCCTAGAAAACATGTATAACAATGGGCTCAGATGTATTTAAATATTTTAGTTTGCCAGGAAAATGTTTGAGATTACGAATTACTAAAACTAGACATTACGTGTTACATGCAAAGCGTTGACTCATTTAATGTTTGTCCGTTATGTCTAATAGTGTATTTATTTTGTAATGTCATCGTCAGCATCGCTACTGCTCCCCAGATTGCTGCAGCGTGAGGCATAAGTACCATGTTCCAACATGTACAACACAACCAGAGTAACGAATTGTGGCATGTTTTAATACATTAATTATATTTGAAAACGAAGTGTCGGCAATTTCATTTCATTAGACCGCCTTAGTTTACCAACCAGAACCAATATTTATTTTTATTACTCTGTTTATTTGTATTTTGTGACAAACATGAATACATCCGAGTATAAAATGACCATCCATATATTTATATATTTAGAACTACAAATGTATGTGAGTGGATGTTTGCTTAACATAGAACAGGCCTAAATTGAGATCATGGTTACTACAAAGTTAATCTACGCATTCTATTCTAACGATCGCAACTCGAACAAATTTTTTTCTTATTGTGTACTTAGTAGACTAATTAATTCAATTATACGTTAAAACCTAACTGCGTTAATTACGCCTCTAATCTTATTAGCGTCATGCGATAATACTTAGTGATACGGTATATCGATAGACATAATGCCGGGAATCCATAGAAACTTCTTTCATCGTATTTACCTATTCTAGAAGCAATTTACGGGTATTAAACCACATAATAATATTTTCAACATAACATACAATAATAATAAATTGATTACTTAAATAAATCATTGAATAAATAATACTCAGTCTATTTTTGAACCCAAGTCAAAATTCCACTGGAAATAAAATTGTGCTATATCTTATTAATAATATGTGATATAGTGCATCGAAGCAATGCAGATTTCTAGATAGTATGAAATGTTCAGGAATCGTAGATAAAGCATTTTAAATGAGACAAGTTTACCGAAATAACAATAAGTACATATTTTTTTAATTCGATTGTTGAATACAAGCTATGCTTGTGTCCAACAATTGCATATCTGTTAAAAAACACGAGAATATTAAGTACGTATTGAATGAACACGATGTAAAGGTTGTCAATAATGACTAAAACACGAAAGATACCTCTCCAATGTATATTATGTTTCTTAATTTCATGTAACACAAATTACAGCACTACGTGTGTGTTTGTGTGTTACTTGCATGTGCTCCGCGAAACACGTGCGATACAGTCACGAACCATATTACAACGTCGTTATACATAATATTGTGTAACGTAATCGCACGTTGACATAAAACAATACGATACAATTTATTTCCCGACGCAACTGTACATTACAATTCATGAAACGGCTCTATACGGCAGCGGCTGTCTCAAATTCCATTTAAAGTATAAAATTCTTATGCATACGAAACAGCTGACACAGCTCTAAGTAAATCTTGTTTGTATCTAGCATTAGCGGCGACGATACTACAATACATACTACATATATGTGAGGTACATACTCATGAACATGTTGATATATTTTTACCTACGCACGGACACATGATAAGCGATTAATCATATTGTTATTAATATGTATACAACTTCTAACACCTTATTAGTGTCAGATTTATTAATGACTTCGCTGTCAGAACTCGTGTCTTCAATTGGCAGCCGTTGATGGTTTATAAATTTTAAATGCACTTAAGCTTAAAGAACACTTAAAAAGAAAGTCTTCGGTTGGCTTCTCTTTCATATTATCTAAATTGACCAAAAAGCGCCTGTCAATAAAATTTAAATATTGTACATTTTGTTAGAGAAAAAAAGACCATGGTCTATGTAAAAAATAAAGGAGAACAAGTAGTTATCGATCGCTAAAACCCGTTAAGAGCATTGAAGCAAAAAAGATTGGAACAGACGTAAGATAGATCTTCCTCGCTACTGTTGGCGCAATCGGAAGGAAAATTGAAAATCTCCAAGGAGAAGTTACTAATGAAGCTCCTTTCTCTACAAGATATGATGTATAATTACGTAACACTATTAATACTTCTGTAATATCATGTACAGCGTTGTATGTACTTGTGCTAACTTGTACGAGAATAATATGCGGATTATAATATGATGCGTCTCATAACATTATAAACTTGGAAACAACGGAAAGTATGAAAATGATGTACGAGAGTATGAAAACTACTCCGAATAAACGTACTGGAGATGTAAAGTTATAATGGACTTTTCAATTTCAATCGGAATCATATTTATACTGTGGTTGTACAATTATTAGTGCACGAAACAAATACTTTTGTACAAAACGCTAGATACGACCACGAACAAAGCTGCGGCGATCGTACGCCGTTGCTTACTATGACTACGAGTGCAAAATATACTTGCGGCCGAAATATAGCCCATACGCATAAAAATAATAGTCTAAATACGTCAACACCTACGCGGCAGTTAATTTGAGAAGCTTAAGTACCGGCACCCGAAATACAGTGCGAATGCAACATCTAAATAAATGTTCTCAATATAATTTACTTTACGGCTTCCTGTTCAAAATTATAAACAATTTCAACTACAACATAAGAAAAACTCTAGCAGTGTCGTGTGAGCTTAACAAAGACAAATCGAGGTATATTCTAAAAACTCACTGAACTGAAAACGACTGTAAAACACCGTTCTTAATTCTGACACAGTTATAATACCGTGTGCTTTTAACTGAGAGTAATTTATGTGCATAACAGTAATAAGATGAGGTGTCAAGAGATTCCGAAACCGGAATAGTTGTATGAAGCGAGTAATGTACGAGTATATTTTATTCATAGTTTTGGGGTAACAGAGATAATAGGCGATGGCCAATGCTTCGTTAAATTCGAACACCAAATTCTAATTCCCCGAGCGCTACATTGTCAGTAAGCAAAAGCAAAGTTGAAACCACGCCCTATGAGAATATTGGCAAAACGTTGAACAAATGGCGACGCAAACCCCAACATGCCTCACTTTTATTACTTACAGAAAATGAAAGTCAAAACGGAATAAGGAATTTGCTTTTCCGGCATTTTTCGTATACAATATACTTTAAAGATAAGTTTTTTGTCTTTTGAAATTATCTATTAGACTTTCCTATGTAACTATTTAGCTCAATTTTGTTATAAGTAAAAAATATTGTACAGTATTATAATCGGTTACGACAACTGTAAATAAATGCAAATGAAACCAAACTTTTTAGTAAAATTAGCAACACAAGGCGACAATGGCGTCCTCTAACACCAAATTACTACACAATTTATTATTACGCAGCGGTACAAGTGAGACCGTAATAACAATGCCCCAACTCTCCTTCTTTACCTAATCGTGTTCTCTTATTGCCCATTATTGTTCCCATCCCAGCCCATCCAATTCTTGCCGCAGCTCCGACGCGACTTTCCCAAGTCAGAAAAACAATATAATATTAACATCTACATAAATGTGTAAATGAAATTTGTATATAAAAAATGTTGTTAGAAAATTTTTGTGCGAGTTAAATTGTGTACTGTGTGTTAGCGGAAAAATAATAAACTTCCAAGACGAGTTTCCCTCCGGCGTATATTTCATCAATTACAAATTTCATACATGAACAACTTGGTACGTAATACTGAGGGGTTACATCAAAGAACGTTTCATTTATATACTCGTTTCACATAAAATATCATAAAAAGTTATATACCTGAATACATATGTAATTAGTTTGGATATTGTCGTTCTTATCAAATATACATAGATACATATATACATAGATACATATATACATCCGTACATATACATATATACATACATATATAAATCCGCGGACACATCTAGTACATATATTATAAGGGAGCTGGGCATTTGTATGAAATTTATCAAGAACGCTCTTTTTTATATTGGTCGGTGTCAATCCTTCAAACGCCTACGCGAGAACCGTGCGCGTTGATTGCTCTGTCGAAAAACCAGTATCGTAGTGCACCGTCACATTAAGATGTTAAGTATCACCTCGTTGCGAGTCGCTAAGAGGTAACTTTCACAAGCTGTTTCAGTCAAAGTCTGACGATTATCATTAGGTACGGTATTTCTACAGTATCTACTAGCATCGTACCCGACGGGTTCTATTAACAAAGTGAACAAGAAGTTATGTTCTATAGTATAGTATTATTTTGATTTGCTTTATTTGATGCAACGACTCATTGGCTACAACAGACGGCAGTAGTCTAGGCATCGTGTTCATGGAGTTACAATGATCACTAAAATAAATAATGTTGTAGCTATTTAATTTATTCAGTTCTCGTCTCAAAGCGGGAGTGGAAATATTCAAGTTTAATGTGAAACAACTTTCAGAGCAAAGGTCACTTTCCAAACTAAAATCAAAAATTTCAATACCTAATAACTAAGTAGTCTTTAAGTTTATTTTTTTAGATATAGATTAACTTATCGGATTATCAATAGCATTACATTAAGCAGTAGCAGCACTAAGTAGTGAGAACGAATGTAGAAGGTTAATGATTGCAGTAACTAACATGCATAAAGTGGCTGTGAAATGCCAGTTTGCAAATAGGATAAAGTGAAAGAATAATTCATTTCTATGTTGCGTTGATAATGCGATATCCATAATTGAATAGGAATCCGACCTGAGATACTATAATTACATTGTTTCGTTGCATCACACAGTCCCTAGGCAGAACGAAGGTCAGCTGAACCGGCTCCCATTAAACCCCAATGCCAATCCAAGGTGGAGTTAAACAAAACTCATCCTTGAACTATACGTCAGGCCGATGGAGCTATTAGGTAATTGTGTTTGCCGTAATTTTTGGATAGAGCCAAGGGCATTCATACTTATAATGGATCAACATAAATAATATAGCGTATTCACTTCCCAAACAGCACTTTTGATATCGAGAGAAATAGGACTACTGTTTAAAAAACAAAAAAAAACGCTCGTGAAGCTTGTCATCAAATTGACGTGGTAGAATTTGTGCGGTTAATTTACAAAGATATTGCTTGACAAAAAGTCTGGTAAAATTAGTAAAAATGTTGACGAGTCAACGGCCGTGTGGGCTCAGACAGCGAGGTCGAGGGTTCCGCAGTGACAATTCACATAACAAAACGTTCCGAATATTGTGTCGTAACGTTCCACTATTTCTGTTCATTATTCAATAAGTTCGGTTCTTTCTTTCTCCAATAAAATATAATAAAGCATGCGGTCTCTCGGTTTGACCGCTGATACCTTTTTTACATTTGCTTGTGCGAGAAATATTATGTCAACCAACATAGTACGTTGTCAGATATAGCCCAAATCCAAAACTTGGATAACCCGGCCGCCGTATAACGTGATCTGAAATCTAAGGGAGACGTGTTTGTGAAGTAGCCTACAGAAAAGCGCGTTATAATAAAATTATTCATGGCAATTGAGTATCATCGCGGCGTGGCAAGCCACATTTACGTTAATTATATTTGTTTTCTAGTTCATTTTATTTAATGTTTTGCTCTTTTATTTTATGTAATTAGCGCAAAGGCATTTAAATTGTAATTGTCATTGCCATTCATAAACATCAGTCCCAATCTATAAAAGTGTTGAACTCCTAGTTCTATTGCGCTCCTAAGAATTCCTCATAATTTGTAGTAACTCGTATAATAGTGTGTTACATATATGCCATACCACTATAACGGTATTTGGGCAAAATATATTACTAACAATCACAATAACAATAACAATCACAATAAACAAGTCAGCAATAAAGAATATATGTTTGACTGGGAGAGAATGTTTAAGTTCGCCTTTTTGTCACTTATATTTTATAAGTTACAAATAAAGCATAAATAAATATATATATACATTAATAAATGATTCAAAGCCCATCTAGTCTTCTCGTTTACGAATTTCGTGCCCATTCTCTCTGCCCGTGCTCTAGGGGATAGTTTATCATGTTTTATTTCAATGTAATTTACTGAGGTTAGGAGCTAACGCGAAACGAGAAAGCTGGAGCATTTCAGAACTCCAACAAGGTTTACATATTCCTATTGACAAAATTCCTATTGTCGAAACTTCAGATAGCTCACAATAAATTACTATTAGCAGTTGCAGCTCCAACGCTCAAACATGTTTAATGTTACTTAACGAACAGCGTCATTATTAGTGTATTTACTCTCTTATGTAATAATCCTTTTTAGAATCCAGATCAAAACAAATCACCTACGACGTGAACAAACAAGTTGGCTCAATAAATCGTTGTTTATAAAACGTTCACATTTGGCGTGACTCCGAGTCGCTGCCGTGGCGCTTGTAAAACTTGTATTTGTATTGTTTCTAGAAACATCTCGTCAGGTCGCATAACAAACAAATATGAAGGAAACATGTAGTGCTATATTAAAGTTAATCACCATGACCGTCGTTTAGTGCATTTCACGTATTTACAGCAAACTGCGATAGTCTTGTTACGTGAATATAATACATACCTGTCACTATATTTTGTATTTAATGTCTACACTACTAACGTAAAAATAAATATATTGTTATATTAAAACCTGTGTTGTTATTAAACAAATTTAAGTAAGGTATTATAATTTTCGGAACATAAATTACTTATTTGTTACATATTACTCATGCAGCGTGTTATAAAATCGTCGTTGCTTTTTCTATTAAATTAGTGTCTGGAAAAACATTTCAAAAATGAATATTTAAATATGAATATAATTTTAAACGAACATCATAAAAGAACCAGCAAGAAATTTAACAAAAACACTTTACATGGAAGCTTGTTAAAATATACCTTACATTTTTAACAAGCTTGGATGTAAAATTGCATTTAAATGAGTACTATACGGCCAGTGAGCTCCACACAACCGACTTTGACATGAGCAATTACTAAAATCATAATTTTAGTCGCTTGTTATAAACGTTTGTGTTACACGTTAAGTGTATACGAAACATATATGGCTCCATTTTCGGAATACATATTATGACTATAACATCAATTTTTAGTTAATGTACGAGTATATTTGGTAATATGTCTAATGTTAAAGACCTTTGCCTTTTCTAACAACTCTTCTCTAGACAGAATCAAGGGCGTCCTTGTTTCTATCCCAAGAGCAAAGAATTGTATTTGAAGTTCCATCCGAACACATTAAAAATTTATAGGCGGCGATGAAGTTTTGAATAAAGTTACCGACTTCTATCTGTAGTTAACTGATTGGCAATCAGTTGCTCAACTTACCTACACTACGGAACACCATAAAGCTCGTAAGTCGTAACGAGCTAGTATTTGAAACTAGTGTTATTTGTAATTAGTGTGGATCTTGCTTAGCACATTATTTCCGATCTGCAATGACGCCTTATCTGCAAGCTTTAATAGCAAAATTTTACTGCCAACAACAAAACGTATGAGCAACCGAATAATTAAACAGAAATGAAAAATACTGGTAAAAAACTTGTTAACAGACAGAGAATCGTAAATGGTTACATCATCTTAATTGTCATTGCCTTGAAAAATTCATCTTCTATGGCCCCTTAACAAATACTAACTGGTTAATACGCTACTTACTAAAATCCATTCAAATATGAAAGGAGTATGAGCACGGAACTTGATCGTGATTAATTTTAAGCAATATCATTATTAGTAATTCTACTTTTTTTCGTTACACTCCACCTTTAACTTACAATGAATGAAATAAAATACGTAATTGCATTAAATTACTTTCTAATATAGGTTTAGAAAGGTTTACAGGCTTTTTCTGTGTGTTTATTATTATAGCAGCAATATTTACAATTTTCAATATTATACTCGAAGGTGAGTGAAGTCTGCCAACCTGCACTCGGTCAACATGCCTTGGGTATCGAATCCACGACCTCCGGTTTCCACTCCACCACTCGACCACGGGGCATTTATTAGTGATTCTTTGTCACTTATTCAAAACCAACATTCTGACATCAATCTCAATAAATAAAAATATTGACATTATGTGGGTCGAGGTCGGCCAGCTACACAGAGCGCGCGCAACCCTCTTATCCTAACACAACGTACAACTTATTTATGAGCACATGAAAACTATCCAACCGATTTTGATGAAATTTCGGAAACCAAAATTAAATATAAATATTATAAATTCAACCAGTTAAGTTTCAAAACAATGCCAATATCAATCCGGCGAGCAAATTTAGTGTTCTATATGAGCTGACGACACACGGCGACTGGAGCGTGGTCGAGCTGAACAAAGGAGCGTCGCATTGTTGCAATCACTGCACGCTACAAATCGGGAAACAATGAGTAATTAAAGTGCTATTTGAAACTACAATCGTACAATCGAATCGATAACGAATATGAATACCCCAACAATTCATTAAGATAATACGCACCTTAATATTTCGTCGTTATCGAACCTAAAAATGGTCCATTTAAACGACATCCTCTCTGTGCACCTAGAATTTATTTAATTTCCAATCTTGAAACAATCACATATAGTGATCCAACTTCGCGCCCATTCAATATAAACTGAACCTTACAAAGTAATACAGTACTGTCACCGATCATATTTGAAACCAAGTTAAGTAATGGGTATGTTGATTTTATGAAAATAATTGTAATTTTATTAATTAAAATAATATCGTAATTATTAAAATGTCAAATACGTATTATGTTTGTACACATACATAATGCTAAAAACCAGGTCGATACATCAAATGATTAATGTTGAGTTCGTTAGCATTTTTCATAACAAGTTTAATCAAAAAAGGTATTTGAAATAAATTATCATGTTTTATGTAGTTCAATAAAGTATCATGTATACATGTAGGTAATCTATTTATTTATTGTTTAAACAAATTTATGCAACTTTTACGCGGAAAGATAGTACATATAAACAACAAATATATTTTAATACGTTTAATTTGATCATTATTCGATTTTAGTGTTTGACCCAGTTTTTGTAATCAGATAAATAAAATCTGTATATAATTCGGTTTAATTTGATTATTACGACATGAAATCGACATTTCGAATCAACAACTCGATCATTATCGACACTAAACGAGATCCGTTAGTGATTTAATGCAAGTACAATATACTGTTATAATATTAGTACAGTGTAGTTACTTAGTTCTGTTGTTCCAGGTTTACTATTAAATGTCCTATGCAACCTAATTGTTCATTCTAATGGAACAAAGCATGTATCCACAGTGGTTCGGTAAACGTAAGTAGTCCAAGGCACAATTTGGTTTAAAGTGATACGTTGGAACAATTCTACGTTCATTTGATCTTTGTATAAATCAGTGTTCTTTTACCAGATATTTTAGACAGATGTGTTAGCTGTAAAAAGAAATTTATTCGAAAGCAAGACGGCGTCCTACCAATAATAAACAAACCATGTAAATTTTAAAAAATGTATTCAGTAAATTTATAAATATGTAGTACGATATTAAAAAACCTCATTCTCTTTCAAAGTGGAATACTCAACAGCCTTCTATAGAAAAGGATATGCCCAGGTCATCTCACAGAGTAATTGATACTTTCCTATTCAGGATGTAATAATCCAGGTGAAATCTGTAACGTATTTATACCAATGACCGCTTCAAACAACTAGATATTGTGTGCAGTGTGGATTTTGTGCAGTAAAGCTACTGTTCTAGTATGCTAAAACATTGGAGTGTCATAGCTCGTTTAGATAATATAAGCGTTTTACAGAGGAGTTTACTTATTAGTATCATTCCCTACTAGCGGAACAAGATAGTAATGACAATATTCTATAAGCCGCAGGTATAGATCGTAAGGTCGAAATAAATGCTGCGAATAATCCTCTATTGGGTGTAGGTAACTTGATGAAGTTGATCCGGAAAGTAGGTTACGCATTTTGATTCTCGCTCGGAACGTTTGTTCGGTAATGAGCCTTACTGTCGACGGTTACTGTAGGTATCACATAAGCGACAAGCTTCTACTGCCGCTGGAGCTGCCGCGATAATGCTGATGACATCATCAACTTGCTTCAATTATTGTATTGCCTATATGACGATGTTTTCCTTTAATTCCTATTTAAACTCGATTGAATTTTCGATAATATTTACGCCGAGACAAAAAATATTTCACTATTGTCAAATAGTAAGCAACGATTGTGATGAAATAGTCAGTCATATTGGATATTGGCATTACGCAACAACTGCTCTTTATACCGAAATTTAGTGTAACCAACTTTGTGCCAGCTTTTATCGAATGGAATAACGAGGTGCTTTTTACCAATTGTCTGAAGGCTCAGTATTAAATAATATTTATTTCTAAATAACACGTGAGACTTTAGCAATTGTCCTATTATACTCCGAGTCCAAAGAAAAGTTTATCAAGTAAACCTAGGAAACAAAGCATAACAAAATTGACTAGTTTGATATTTTCCTAAGAAATGTAAATAGAGAATTCAAAAGTAAGAAATATTTAAGCATGTTTTGATATACGGAAATAATTAATTTTTAATGAAATATTTTTTGCAATAACCATATGGTGTATCTTTGACCGACGATACTACAGCCTACACTGCACTCGAGAGTAATTACTACATCTTTACGACGGCGATGACGACGAGCTCCCCGCCGCACATTAATAACTGTAGGAGAGCCTGTAACAGCCGAGTGGTTAGGTTTCTAGTAACTCCTGTGATATAACGCCTTCCATGGTAGGTAAAGGGCAGTAACAAAAAATGTATGTAATGCACTTTTGTATAGTTACTGTGACTATATAATATTTGTACGAGCATATGTAACAAGTGTGGAATTCCTTATTTTTCGTCTATCACTATGCAAAAGTGACATTGCTTAGTGTCACTTGAGTGAATATGACATTATGTTATGTGTGAGTGTGACATTATATCATGTATGCTCATATTTTAGAAGTAAAATATCGTTGTTTTTCTATCCATAATATCCAATAGAATGAGAGACATGTAAGTTGATTGAATTCAAATTGGTACTGGTCAATGAATGGTACCACTACCTGAAAATAGTAAATGGTACCACAGCCAGAATGCTAGGATCTTTCCTAACACGCTGTGATAAACGCGCTTACTATAGATGCGATGGCATATTACCAAAGATCTTGTTAGTTAATCAAACGGGCGTGCTCAAGTCGTGTATGAATGACCTATAATAGCAAATATTCATAAGCATCCCGAAATTCAGCCAATAATTGTTAAAAGTAACCTCTAACCTGCATGAATCTAACTTGATGACGCTTACTCCAGGCCCCTACAGCTGAAAAACACCCATGTCGTAAAACGCTATAACACAAAATAGACCCACTGTCTAAATAAACATAAGCTACATTTAAAATAAAATTAAGGAACGATTTGAAATTGGATTTTGGGTCACAGTTTGCTCAATAGCTATTGTTATTAATTTTGAATTAATTTGAAATTAGAACTTGTCACCGGTACACTTACGGTACGGAAATAGGTGGGGTATTAAAGTAAAGTTTAATACATGTGCCAAATGATTTTAATAAAATAATGATAAAAATTAACGTGTCAGGGAAGGTTTTTAAAAATGATACATTTAATATCGGTCTTTTTAAAACCCTCGGCAAACTAACACGTGAAAATTTTAGATACCTACATAAAGATAACTTTTTTAAAGTCTCGTGTCCATCGCCGACTTTCAATTCTTTTACAAAATCAGTTCAAATAAAAAATTGATTTATATATTTGTAAAGCGTCGGTCTCCAATTATATTTTTTTTTAATTTTAACTACATAATAACGTACTTTAATTTTTTCACGGAGGGTACAAATACTTGTAATTTTATGAAGATGACATTATCTTATTCACAAATAGCAAATAGGCCTTTCAATTAGAAAGCTAACTTTATTCTACTCATATATCAAATCAACATTTGTGTATTTTAACACACAACGTAATATATATATATACAATAAATATTACTAATTCGTAAATGGATTACGTGAAATTATTATCACAGTTCCTTCTCTGTGTTGAAAGCATAGTCATTGAGTTTTGTTTTTTAATAATTTTTGCACCAATTGAAACTTTACTATTAAACAGTCTATGCAGTCATGAGAGTCAACAACTAAGTATTACGATATTATTAATGTAGTGTTTCGTAACCGGATTTATTACAAAGCATGCTCATCTCCGGGGAGGAAACCGGATTTCGACCGTCGTAAATCACTGCTCACCACCGTACCGCCATAAAAACACATGCTTAATACAAACAAAGTTAAAACGATCAAATCTTAGCCTCACCTCTATTAGGAGTCCTCGAGGGCGACGTCCCTCCAGCACGCCGGACGGAACGCTCTCAACATAAACACAGCACCAAACCGTAAACCGAGCGCCGTTCAAAAAATTTATTTGAAAGCCAATGTTTACACCACACAGACTGTGTTCGAACACTGAAATCCAATCAGGTCGTTTGTTAGTCACAATTTAAAAAAAAAGCGCGCATGTCACTTGAATTGTGTCAAAAATGTTTCGCGGAGCTTCGTCATAGCATCTCGTAAGACTGCCGCTCGATGACTGCCGGGCGCGCGCCGTTCGCGTTGGTCGGGTTAACTTTGGCCGATGGCACACACGAGCCGGGGTAAGACGCGACGCGCAGAGGGCGGAAGTGTACTGCAGGCACCTTCCCACAGTGGCCGGGTTATACCAGTCAAAAATGAATGAACGAGTGAACTAGGCAAGTATCAAGTAAATACTTATCTGCTTTGATTATTATTACTATTGAACGCAATAATTAAATAAAATTAGGAATTACAAATCTTTCTACCGAAATAAACAATAATTATTATTAAAAAACATTAACGGACTGTACATATTGACTAACTACTATTTAGAGTACAGTATCAGCAAAATTAAATAGGTTACTACTAATTACGTACATTTTTATAAAATTAGAATAGAGTAGCAAATGAGCAGGCAGCAGTCACAAGTGGCTGCTGCCGCCCATGGACATCTGTAACCGACTCCTAACCTGTTAGGAGTCGGTTACAGCAGGGCTTTAAGGACCGTTTACTGAATTACTGAATTACTATTCAGTTAGTAAATGGTTTTAATAAGAATTAGTTGGTGAGTATTCTTTAGTAACAGGACTGCAGGAATGGGACTGTTAGTTATATTAGTCTAGTTAGTATGTTAGCAGGTGCAGTTAGTAAGTCTTAGTAGTTACCCTATCAGAAGTCGGCCACAGATGCGTTGCTACTCTTGAGGACTAAGATGGTGGCCTCTGGTCTCTGGTATACAAGTGGAACGGCAACCAAACCTTTCGGACCGAAACACAGAATGTTGAAACAACTGCTTCACGGCAGAAATAGGTGTGGCGGTGGTACTTTCCCGGGCGAACCGTATACAGATTCTACCACCTTGTACAAATTTTTTAAAATTTTTGCGTACATGCATACATTACGTAGGTACGTATATTTTATGTACAAAACAGCATTGTAACTACTAACTACATACTCGTAACGTCATACAAAAACATTTCGAGAGAGCTAGGCTTTGAAAATGAGAGCAGCTTATTGAACTATTTTATTTGGTGCAGGGAAAATGGACAATTGGCATCTAGTATTATCTGAGCATATATGTTTGTGTTTCAAGTGATAAAATTTAAGGTGATCCGTCACAAATTCTTATTGTGTATAATAAGAACATTAGTATCTAGCTATACTGCCAAACGTAGTGTAGGATCTGTAATATTATCAATCTTAAATGGAATATTTGTGAGAATCACATAGGTGAACGAACTTAGCTTATTTGCATTCTCTATCTGTAACGATTTGCATATCATGTTTTATATATACATATCCACGGATCAGATGAGGAGCCAGAGTTAGGCACGCTCGAGAACCATTAAACTGAGAAGGAAATTGAAGTGCTCAATAATTCCGATCCAATAATCGGAACCAATCGATCTTGAAACTTATGAGCGATCAGTCATCGTCTAAAGTTACATATATATCAATCACATTTCGAAACGTGAAAAATATTCGCCAAAGTAGCAACGCGACAGAATATAACGCATGTCAAAAAAGCGTTAAGTTCTATAAAATCTATTGCATTTGTCTCTTAGTGTTCAACATCAGTGGTAATGGACATTTATGTCATCCATGGTTAATATTCGTTGAACCTGAGAAACATTTCGAAAGGTTTCAAACCTACAAGTTGATAGGAAACCCGTATCTTCAACGTATTACTTTCATAATACTAATATATACATATGTAATATAAATAAGTTTATAGTATTTAATAATCAATGTAAGAAATTAATTCATCTTAGATGTAATATTCCCATACGTAATACTTCTTAAAGTTAAATAAAAAGCCTATAATTTTCCACTATTGGTTTTGTATCTCTATAGCACTATATGGAGAAAGATAACTGCTTATCACTGCAATGAAAACAAAATAGGTCAATGAATCCCATGAATGCTTGCAAGTGAATAACCTAAAGTAATGCATTGGCCGGTGCAGTGTGCAATGTAAATCAAATAAATAAGACTGCATCTGCTAATCTGCAGTTTGACAGTTACCAGTCAAACGGACGCAAATAGCCGCCATCGACGTCATGGTTGGCCGGACGATGCCCTCTTTATTGTATAGTATTAAGTGTTCACCTAAGTCTATAATTCAGCTGTAGAAGAATTACCACGCAAATAGATTTTCGGAATCTGTCATTTTCTATCAGAAAGGTATTATCCCAGTCATAACGGTAGCCAACTGCCACCGTGCTCCTGCTCCGTCAAGACGTCTACTCCCACAATCCCGTTGATAAACAACTACTGTTACAGAACATCTAACATTTTGCCACTAAACGTACATTTACTGCTGCTTTAGACCGCGTATAATTGGCTGGCGGTTTCATATTGTCCAAAGTGGAGTCACTATTAATCATTTCTAACCGTCAATTAGTTAAGAGGAGACAACGTAATTTGAAACGTACTTAAAGACGTTGATTTCGTTCTTAAAAAACTTGTCACGTAGATTTCCTCTGGAATCTTGGATATAGTCCAGACCTTCAACGAATTTGATGCTAAATGCAGCTCGTAACACATATATTTCGTGCACCCTGACAAGTACGAAATGATAATGATGGTAATCTCGCGTTTCATAAATATTAGAGATACGCAAAAAGTATCACCAGTCGAGTTTCCTACCAGTCGATTAAAGGATTTAAATGTTTATAACACACACGGAGCAAACAAAACTAAAAATCGTCATGTTAATAGACAAGCAAATATTACTACTGACACTTCTTTTCCAATTCTGTCAAAGGCTAATTAGGTTCCAAATAGGCAAGGAAGTAGTTCGGTTCTTGGATTGGAAAAACGTGACCCTTAACTTCATCTTTGGCTCCCATTAGATGTGATTGAGGTCGTACGTGCGAGCGTTTAGATGTGAATATAAAAGCGACAGCATTCGTGTTGATCCCTATATATGCATATATTATAATCATTTTCATGCACTGAGTAAGTACATAGATTCGCCCGAGAGTTGCTACAGTGGCACATGCAGCAAATTTATAAAATCATAGTGAAAACAGCTCCTAGAGGTCGTATGCAGAAGGGCGAAAACACGAAAGAAAAGCACAGATCAAAAAGATCCATCAAAGTCGACAGTCCAAGTCATGTAAAGTGAATTATAAATGAAATGGATACTACTTACAAGGTTACTTTGCCATGCCTTTCCGCCACCCGCATAGTCCTTGTACGGGCGATGACACACGCTAAATACGTACATTTATACAGAATAGTATAAAACAATCTTCACATTATAGTCGAAATACTTAATTTTAAAATAAGAAAAAAATTAACTTGGTATGCATGTCAGAGTGGGATAATATTCTAGCGCTTTAGTTGTAACAAGCCAACATCGACTAAATGCTTAAGTTAATAATGTTTTCCTTGAAAGACATATATGTAGCTGTGGTTAGTCAGATGAACTTCTAATAATAATTGGTACAATTAGCAAGGCAGTAAAGCATAAAAGAGCCTCGTGTACAAAAGCATATAAATCATTCGAAATCAAACGAATACAACATATTAGAGTGCTTGTAGGCTCTAATTAGAAATAGTGAACCATAAAGCTTATTTTAGAGGCAATAGCGAGAGCGAAATTTGTTGATCCAAAATTATTGTGCAATTTATATCCATCATACATACATCTGCCCAGGACGTCAACAGCTAAACGTAGGCTTCTTCTAATTTCCACTAATCCAACCGGTCTAGTGTTTCCTGAATTAATCATTTTCCCGCTGTAGTACTTCCGCCCAGCGGCTTTAGAAGATTCCCGACAATTTTACTTACAATCAAATTGATATTTTTATTTCAAAAAAAGAAGAATTAACTAGCAACGTATATATATGAGCGCGAATGCAGTGGTAAATTGATTAAATATGTCCATAGAAGGACCTCTTAAGAAAACTGGGGCAACAACCTTATAATTTTATGATGGCATTCCTTAACGTGATAGACAGAAAGCACCGAATGCCGTTGTTATAGTGTATTGGAAAAAACTTAAACATAAATATCTATAAGATTATCGTTAAAATTTTCTAAATACATTATAAATGGCAGTACTTTGAAATTGCTCTTTAGAGATAAGCACCGAACCGCTGTCACTGTCCGCACCGCTCGTCACGCTAACAGCCCCTTAATCATATCGAAGGCCATTACTACCGTTATCGATAGTAATGAATTAAAGCTTGACACTGAACAGATGCCTGTAATGAGCGATGTTCAAACGTCAAATGAACAATATTGCGATAACATACGGATACACGTTCTACTCATACAAGTAGCCAATATTGCTCGATAAATGACGAGTAAATTTTGATCATTACTATTTTCTATAGAAAGATTATTAAATTTAGAATTTAGAGAGTGGCGTTCCCATAAAACATAATATTTTTATAACGATATTCCTTTTCTCCAACATAAACCTCTGGGGTAACATTTGTTGATACTCCTATCGCAGGCCGCTTGAGATTGTTTAGAAAATTTCGTTGCCTCAATGCATCGAGCTTTTATTTAGTCCTCATAATTCAGCCATATCAGCAAAATAACCGTAAGTTTACTGTATGATACTAACCTGTAGACCCCAATTATATCAATATTATATAGTCATGTGTGGAAGCCATGTGTCTCTTTATTATTATAAAAATAAATTAAGGTAATCAATGACCGCCAGGTCCCATTTACAAATATTACGTATGGTTGGTTATATTGACGAGACCTTGTCTCATGTTTGATACACGTTTGCGCCTTCCGCATGCTAATGGAATGCATATATTGACTATGGTAAATCTAGTCAATAAAATACTACTAAACATGAGTCCGTCTAGTGTAGTATTTTATTGGCTAAATTTACTATTTTAAAATACGTATATTCAATGTAAGTTGTTTAATTAATAGACGTCACATATTGAGTACTTTGTACATAACATTGTCAGATGAGAATATATTCTTTTGTACTTTTCTAAGTGTGATTTTTCAGTTGTAGGGTTTTAGATTTGAACTTGTTACGAATACTGTGTGAACCATAAATTTTTATTTTTATTGGCTACACCCGTTCGTCATATTTTGATGACTTATGTATTTGGATATTTATTTACAGTGAAAACTCCCTCGTTTCGTTGCTTGTTACCTACATAAAAGCGAATGACAACCTATGGATTTTAGAAAAATGAAAAAAAAAATTGCCTGTAACCTTTTTAACTTTCCACTGGCACGTGTCTCTGCAAAATTTGAGGGAGGCCTGGCGCATACTACATTAGTTTGTTATTCTCAAGCTAAAAAATCTGGAATATTACATATCAGAGTAACGCTTATAATATTACTTAATATCATTACATTTCTACTGAACTTTTAAGATTTACTTAGTCCGTGATCTTAGTCCAGTTATGTTATGTGGGTCGTGTTGCTCGCACCACATATAATCTTATCGAAATGATCATCCCTTTGACCGCGCTATACAAAGGTATGTGTACTAAATAGTGGTGGCCACCTAACTTGAGCCCAAAATGTAAAACGTTATCACGAGGAGCCTCCGGCACCGGTGCTTCTTGCATACATATTGCTACTATTAGGTCGAAAACCTCGACGTCACCTCAAAATTCAAGATACATCTTGGGTTCATTTACAGTTATATATATGTGTTAAGTAAACACATCGTATACAGCTTAAACTATACAATGAATAACTTTCACTGTATTTTTAGTGTATCGGAATTGACATTTTCTATCGATAGGCATTTAGAATACCTACGAGTACGTCAAGGAAAAAGAGTAAAAAAAACATACGTAGGTACCTAACGAAAAACTGTTCTGAATCATTTATGAATGAAGAGGTCGGTTATAGGTGTGTAAGATAACAGAATTTAGCCACTTCTTAGAAATCTTAGTTATCAGAAAACTTTTTCACTCAAAGTCGAATACCATGATGGAAATGCCCGATTTCCGGTTTTACGGATGTTTGTTGTTATACATTTTAGTTTCAAAACTTGACCGGGAGACCTGTTCTCGTGTTAGTGATGTAACTGTTCGAGCTCAGTGTGAAACATGAGACACTATTCAAGTTTAAATAAAGTTAAAAAATTAAGGACTCAAAGCTAAAGCTATAGAATATTGTAAATATTTAAATTTGGATATCATTATAATGCATTAATTTGTAGATTACAATTATTCCAGATACCGCAGTTTTGACGACATCGAACGGCATCAAGACATTAATTCAGAAGCCTTGAATAACCGTTATTTCGTAATGGGCAGGGCAGGCATGCACAGGGGGGCTTGATGCCAGCAGCATCACAAATTATCAATGACATTGAAGTGACACGAATGCTAATAGTGCAAGAACCATTTCATTGAATAGCATTAGATTGTTCTAGAAAGACTTCCTGACGTAAATATCCGGTTTCCCTTTGTTTATTTCCTTCTGAGAGTGTGTGCGAAGTTTAATATTAAATAGGTCTACTTATACTGTGTCCTGTTTGTCACCGCCGCGTTGAATTCACAATGAGCTTCGGAATTCATGTAGGTAGCACCGTAGCTTCAGTGTGCTCATTAACGCTAAACTATACGACAATTATATATATGTCGGAGACAGTCATTGGAATGGTCGACATCGAAACGAAAGCACGAGTTTTGATAGATGACAGCACCGTCGCCCTATTGCAACTAACCTCGTGCTACA